>QAOC01025752.1:51261-88577 GCA_003255005.1 Begonia fuchsioides | reverse complement strand
AAATAATTGATTGCTTTAAAACCTTTTAAAGCTAACACTCGACATACCTTATGATGGAAAGAGCTGAGAAGTATGCAGCTGCATTCGACAAACTTGCAGAATCTGACACTCAGTTCTTAGCATATATGCGAGATGAATGGCCTCTCACAGACGAAGATTGGGTGGATATTAGTAAATTTACCAAATTCTTGGAAATTTTCTATGATTCGACGGTTGCAGTATCTGGTTCCCTGTATGTGACCTCCAACATGTATGTTAGTGAGGTATGTCGAATGAAGCTTAGTATTCAAATGCACGTTGACGTAGAGCCTGCAAACGAGCCGGCTCGAGCGAGCCGAGCCCGAGCTCGGCCAGCTCGTCGAGCCTGCCGAGCTATTCGAGCCGAGCCTGTCGAGCCTGTTTGAGCCAAGCTTGTCGAGCTTTTTTCCAAAATTTTTGGCTTGAGCGAGCTATCGAGCCTCGAGCCTATTCGAGCCGAGCCTCGAGCCGAGCGAGCCCAACTCCCGAGCCTAATCAAGCAAAAAACGAGCCTAAAATAATCATTATAAATTATTTGAAATTCGATATATTATGTTGTAACCGGAAGTTTAAAAAATATTCATTATAATTTGTCAAAAAATTACATAGTCTTGTACCAAAATAATTATTTTGTGCATCAATATTCAATGAGATACTCTACGTTTACTCGCTTAGCCTATATCCTTATTCTACACCCTGACGTGTCGCTTACATGTAAATTCTACCTAATTCAACATATGTTAAATTGAATTTGACGTTGTTGGCTATTTCCTATAATAACCTCAACACAATACGCTTATTTTTACCTTCCCGCCCAATCACGCCACATTAATCGATATCTCCAGTAATCACTGATATACCGGCAGCCGATCAGAAGTACTGTACTTTCACTCGGGAATTTATTATTTTATTTAGATTATGTTGCCTAGTAGTTAAAAAATCTTGTGTTTTTTGATCTTTCAACCCCGATTCGGAGTCCCCGTTTGAATCAGAAGGTCCCCAAATCGGGGTTCGAAGTCCCTATTTCATGAAAAATCGATGAACGGAGACTTCGAACCCCAATTCGGGGTCCCCGTTCTAATTCGAAGGGTCCCCGAATCGGGGTTTGAAGTCCTCGAATCGGGGTTCGAAGTCCCCGAATCGGGGTCTCTCTCTCAATCCCTCGCCGACGCCGCGACGGCGACAATCTGCGACGATGTGAGAACCAGGCGACGACGGACGGCGAGGCGACAGACGGCAATGCGACTAGATCTGGCGAGGCGACGAAGTGAACGACCGACTTGGCGACAAGATCTGGCGAGGAGACGACACGAACGACCGAAGAGGCGAGGCGACAGACGGTGAGGCGCGATGACAGCGAGGGGCTGGCGACTTCGAGCCTGGCTCGTTAGGGTCGCGAGCCTCATCCGTCTAGCTCCGCTCGGGCTCGACCTACAGGCTCGAGCGAGTTAGGCTCGACACTGTTCCGGTCCGAGCCTGGCTCGGCTCGACACCTAACCGAACCGGCCGAGCGAGCTGTCGAGCCAGCTCGCTATTTTGTCGGCTTTACGTTGACGGTCCTAATCCATTATTGAGAACAATGACTAATGACATGATTGCGAAATTCGACAAGTATTGGGGGACGTCGAAAAAATGAATAAACTTATGTGGATTGCAGTTCTTTTGGATCCTCGGTCCAAAGCAAATATGTTAAAACTTTCTTTGACCATTCTGATGGGGGACGAGCGGGGACATGAATATTATGACGAAGTATATGTTCTTTTGCGCCGACTTTACAGTGAGTATAAGGGTTCAAGTGACAAACCATCGAGTTCGTCCAATGTTAGCGCACCACTACTGAATGATTCTTTATTTTCTAGATTATACTTCGGGTCATCTTTTACCGAGTCTAGAATTAGTAGGTCGGAACTTGACGTCTACCTAGACGATGCTGTTGAAGAATTTTCTGATAATCTAGACCTTTTGCTATAGTGAAAATTGAATTTCCATAAATTTCCAATTTTGAGTATGATAGCGAAGGATGTGTTAATTGTTTTGATTTCTACAGTACCGTCGGAGTCAGCTTTTAGCTGTGGTGGTCGCGTTATTGACTCATTCTGCACTTCTTTGTTACTAAAAATAGTGGAGGCCCTTATATGCACTTAGAGTTGGATACGTTCTGAATCTGAAACTTCATTGTTGTCGGAGGAATTGGAAGATTACAAAACGATTGACGAAAGTATATTTCAACTACACGTTATTTATTAACATTACTATTTATTAATGTTATATTAATAAAAATGTTTTATGTGTCTTTGTTTTGTAAAAATTACGGAGAATGCAACCAGGGGAGACGTAGAGCCGATTATTGAACTTTAATCGAATGGATGAATTATTAATATCGTATGTTCTAATCTTTAGATTATGTATTATGTTGAGATTATGAATTATTTTCGTATTCTGGATTGTTTTGGATTATGATTTATTTAGATTATCATTATTTTTTATTATCATTGTCATGAATTATTGATACTTTGATAGATTTGGATTATGGGTAGTTTTTTTATTATGGATAGTTTTGGATTATAATTAATTATTATGAATGAATTTTTTTGGATTATGATTGGATTATGATTGGATTATAGATAATTTACTTTTAGTTGGGATTCCTGATAACTTTGTTGAGATTCGGATCGGATCAGATTCAGATGGAGTTTTAGAGCCAATCCGATCGGATCCCCCTACTCCAATCCGATTTTCGTCAGATCGGATTGGATCGACAACAATCCGATTCAATCCGATCTGACGTCCACCCCTATGTTGCACTATCCGTTTTCACTATTCGTAAGCAGATGATGAGATTTACATGCAAGAGAACGTATGTGGTTGAGTCTGGGCCGCCACCTCTACTAGTGTTTATTTCATCTATTTTAAAGTTAAGTATTTTTTAACTAATTTTTAATACTTTAGGGTCTTTGTAATATTATCCTAATTATTGTTAATCTGTAGTCTGTACAACAAATAAAAGAATAATTTTTTAATTTATTATAAGTTTTTTATTTCTTCTAAAGTTAATTTCAAATATTTTTTTTATGAGCTAGCCTTATTTTCTTGTCCAGATCAGATTCAATCATATAATGCAATCACAGATTTGTTGGAATTATAGCAAAGAAACAAGGATGTGGTTCGAGATTTCTGTGTCGCCACCATCCTCGTGTCAAATTGAAGTACATCTCTTGCAAGCCCTAATCACGTCCTCTCTCTCTCTCTCGACAAACCCTGTTTTGCGTCTTCACGAACTGGTCATTCTCGACCAGAAATGGGCTCTGTTTCTTCGTAAGACCAACGGGTTTTGATGGACCCGACCATGTTTAAACGGCGGTTGTCGCCGTCGAAGAACTCAGATAGAGCGGAAGACCAAACGTCGACGGTTCTTAATTCGAAATCTGGGTTCACTGCAATGAAGGCGTTTTAGATCTTTGCTACTTTTCTGATTGTTCTTCCGTTCCTCATCGTTTTTTCTGTGTTTCTTCGGGGTGCGCCCGCTGATCAGTTTCTGGGATTTTCCCAAGCTAGAGTTCTCGAAAGAACAGCAGATGATACAGCTTCTTCCAATCTGGGTATTTTCAAATTTCAATCTGAACAAGAGATCCTTCTGTCCATTTTGTATATATCCCTTGTGAGCCTTTGAATTGTCAGGCTTAGGCTGATAAGGAAGATATATCAACGGATGGGAAATCGTTATAACCTACAGAAATAGCGTGCATAGCTGTATTTTTAGCAATATTTGTTGAATTGGGAATTATAATGTGAAAGTGTCAACTTTAATTTATCCGTTTCGATTTGCTTTGAACAGAAGTAAAAAAAGAAAAAAGAATTCTCCAGGGATTTAAAGAACTATGTAAATTCAACCTGATGAAAAACACGTTTACACGAACTAATTAAATAGATATGGTTGTAACTTCTAAGATTTGTGACTTTATCTTTCAAGATTCATGACACTTAGGAATTTTTTGAAACTTTGACAAAATAAAAAAACAACTCCTTAATTTAAAAAATAAACTTTAATCAAATGTGCAAGATTAATTTCAACATTCTTCTACTTAATCTTGTCAGATTTGCTTCAGATTTTTTATTCCAATTTTTAAACTTAGTTCTTCCAATCTTCCTTGGCATAGAGGCTTCATCAGGATGTCGGCAAGCCATTATTCTGTTCTAATGAACTCGATTTCAATTTTTCTTTCCCGAACACATTCGCGTATAAAATGATGCTTTATATCTATATGTTTACTCTAATCATGATGGATTGGATTCTTTGCAATGGCGATCATCGATTTGTTGTCAACTTGTAAGATCGTTTTTCTTATCTATGTTCCTCTTATTTTGCTTAATAGTCTTGCTAGCCAGATTCGTTAACATGATTCAGCTATTGTGGCAACATATTGAACTTCGCAAGAAGATTCTTTTGTGGCTAAAAATAGAAGTTCAGCTTCTTCTTCGATCTCTCTTGTATCACGTAGACTTCCTGTAAAGTTTTATATATCCTTAGAGCTTCTGAATTTCCTTTAGTGTTTGGAACATTTTCAATTGTACTTTGCGATCTAACAATAGAGTTAGTATATGGCATAAAATGTGAATTCACTTGATTTCGTGCTGAATCGAGATTCACAGTATTAGGTTGGTACTAGTAATTTTCCTCCTGCTGTTATTTTTCATAGTTAACAATGAATGATTCAAATGATATGTTTTCGTTCTGAGTAACAAAGGAAATCTAGTTCCAATATTCGTCTTCCAGGAAGATGATGTCTTTGCTAATTACGATTGTGTTTGTTTTTTAATTCAGGGCTTGATAAGCTTTTGTTCTTTTTTGATATCTCACCAAAATCATCTTTGTGCCTCTCTGTTTTCTACAGATGTAGCTTCACATTTTTTGCATAAAATGGGCGGTCGAAAACACATAGATCTTGAACCTAAGGCACTCGTTCGGTCCAGGCTTTATACGGCATCATATCTTAAATGCCTTTTGTTGGTGACTTGTTCAAGATATAGACAGCCGTGCAGGCAGCTTCCCTCATAAATTTGCTGGGACATTTTTGCTCATTAACAAACTCTGGATCATTTCAACCACAATTTGATTTCGTCTTTCTATGACTTTGTTTTGTTGAGGTGAGTATGGAGCTGTGAGTTGTTGTTTGTTTTCTTGTAATTCTCAAAATTCATTGAACTTTGTTGACAGAAATTATCCTCACGGATCTGTTTGAAGGATTTTTATCTGTTTTCCAGCTTCTGATTATGGTTCTAATTTTAGTTTATTGAACGCTTCAAATGTTTCATCTTTGCTTTTCAGCATTTCGATCTACATAAATCAACTGCAATTAACAACCAATAGTAAGAAATAATTGTTACCTCCGGCAGTAGTCGGTGAAATTGGTATGCAAAGATCTCTATGAACGAGTTGTAACGGCTGTTTTGCTTCAAACTCTCCAGACTTTGGAAAGCTCGTTATCCTTTGCTTGCTTATTGAACACTTGTCGTAAACTTGACTTATTCATTCAATTTTTCAAATTCCATTTGTCATTCTCTCAGTCGCTAGTTTTCTTAAGACATCAAAATTTAGATGTCCATATCGTGAATGTCATAACCAAGCATCGTTCGTAATATTTATCAATAGACAGACTAGTTGTATTTCCTCTATTTTATCACGTACAACCTATTTTGTGACATCTGGATTATCGCAATCAATCTATTTTTTGAATCGTAGAGATTCAAAACTCTGTTATGGATGATGGTGTTTACTTTGCTTTCATCCAGTTAGTCTATGCTAGTAATGTTGCTTTTTAGTTTTAGAAGATAATAAAATCCAGTCAGTACATATGTCTGTTGTCTTTGTATTTAAATAAGACGGTTTCTTTTTCGGCAATGTTGATTATTGACCCGTCGCCGAATCACACATTTCCTTTTACGCTTTCATCAAGATAAAAAATTATTGCTCGGTTTCTGGTCATGTGATTACTTGCCCATGTTTCATAATAGCATATTGACTGTTCTTCTTCATTTTTTTTTCCTTCTGCCGTTAGCCATCTTCAGACTTTCACTGAAAATTGAAAGCTGTGATTTTTCCTTTAATTTTGCTAGACTTTCACTGAAAATTGAAAGCTGTGATTCTTCCTTTAATTTTGTTAATAGTAGAGCTGGTTCGTCGTTGTCGGTATGGTCAATCAGAGGCGAAATGTCCGTACCGATTGCACGAAAAACATCTAACTTTCTTTATATCCAATTTTGATTGACATTGTTTCTCATCTTCCCGATCACGCATATCTGAATATCGACCTCGGCCTCGGCCTCTACCACGTCCATGACCTCGCCCTCGACCGCATCCCCGCTGCATTCCTTGGTCACTCCATTGTCTCAAGCATGTGACATCTTTGTTTTTTCAATCAGTTCGTGTCAGAAGCACTTGATCGCTTTGTTTCACTTCACGATCCTTTAACTTGTCTTTGTGTGCTTTCAACGACCCGATCATCTCTTCGATGGTTTTAATTTTCAAATCTCTGAATTCTTCAATCGTCGAGGCAATCAGTACGAATTTATGTGAAACAGAAGGTAACATCTTCTTTACCACATATGTTTCAACAACTTGTTCTCCTAATTCATGCAATTTAGTAACAATTGTTGTCATTCGCCTTGAAAAATCGTCTACTGTATATTCCCCCTTCATTCGAAGACTTTCAAGCTCCCATCTGAATGTTTGCACTCTTAGTTCTTGTACGCGGGGCACTCCTAGGTGCATGGTCCTTAGTGCATTCCATGCCTCTTTTGCTGTTTTTTTTATCCAAGTTGCAGCAGCGTCTCTTCACTGATTCCCTGAAAAATGGCCGCCACTGCCATTTTGTCTTTTCTCTGATTTGCAGGTTCTTCTTATTCAACTTCTTCCCAAACGCCTTGTGCTTGCATGTATACCTTCATCTTAATCGACCATGTCGAATAGTTACTCTTTGTGAGCAATGAGTATTGAAGAGAAATACTTCATTCACGTGACGGTACAGAGGAAGTTTTTTTTTTAAAATATGTTTCTACCGCCACCTCTTGAGGTGCTGGATACACATTCATCTCTTGATGTGATTTTAGGTATGCGTATGATACTCTGGCTCTGATACCGAATGTTCAATCGTTGACTTGTAATGGGAAGGTAAGAACTTTGATTTTTCTATTTGATTTGCTTTGAACAGAGGTAAAGAGAAAAAAAGAATTCTCTAGAAAATTAAAGAAAATGCATAAATTCAACTTGATAAAAAATATTTACACGAACTAATTAAATAGACGTGGTTGTATCTTCCAAGATTTGTGGTTGTATCTTCCAAGATTTGCAGTTATATCTTTCAAGATTCATGCCACTTACTTAGGAATTTTCTGAAACTAACTTTGACTAAATTAAAAACAACTTCTTAATTTAAAAAAATCAAACTTTAATCAAATGTGCAAGATTAATTCCAACAACATTTAGCTTTGCTTGACATGAAATTTAAGATTGTTATGTTTCTGATCAACACCTCGATGCAGACAAGATAAGATGTTCGAAGATCATGATTTTGGAAAGTGGAGATGACCGTACTTCAACATTTCAGTTTGTATGGGGATTTTAGTTCCTTGAGTCTTGATATGGCCATTGTGAGTTATAATTTGCAAGAGTTCTTTGGAGATCCATAAACATATAAAAATATGAAAATCAAGAAAGTTTGAGCATTACTGTGAAAATCTACGTTAAGTAGCTCATTTTCTCTGACTTCTCCAATGCAACATCACTGGCACGTATCTTAGCTTCCTGGTTTTCAACATTTATGAAATGTTTTTATAACCAGATTGGAGATCCTTTGGTGCATTTGTGTCCATTCTGGTTGTTTAGGATGTTCTGGTGGCTGCATTGGAGTCCTTCTTTGTTACACGTATCTAATTGACAGGGAATATGGGACAAGACATGATAGATATGTCTACATGTTGGATGCTGTGTGAATTCATGACTTATCTTCTTCCTTTTTTCTCATTTTAGGTTAAAAAACGCACGCAGTGCCTCATTTCACTAACACGTCTGAAGATAAATTTGTCAGAGGGCTTTTTCTTCTTGGTTTTGACAAAGGATCTTGCTGCAGCAGGTATCAATCCTCATTATATCGAAGAAAATCTACAAACCTTTGCCTTGTCTCCTCTCAAGACTTCGAAGATATGAAACTCTCCACAAGCAGTGTGGACCTGGCACTAGTTCTTACACCAATGCCTTAAAGGAACTCAAATCGAACCGAAGTCTCAGCTCTACGGAGTGTCAACATCTTGTTTGGATATCTTTTAGCAGCTTGGGGAACAATCGAGTCCTACTCGTCAATCCGGGTAAGGACATGGTTGATCTTTTTTGAAATCCGTTTCCTGCCCCCGATCTTGGTTTCTACCGAATAAATTTCCCCTTCACTATCACTTGCCTAAGTTTGATAAAGAATCTTCTCATTGTTACGGAAACATGCTGAAGCAAAACACCCTTGGCGCCTCCACCGATCAGGTGCCGTCGTATTTATATCTCCATCTTGTCCATGATTACGACGATCGAGACAAACTTTTCTTCTGCGATCAAGATCGAGCGGTTATAGAGAAAGTTGGTTGGTTAGCGATGAAAACGGATAACTATTTTATGTTGTTTTTGTTTCTGATGTCGTCTTTCAAGCAAGAAATGAGTAAACTATTCCCGAAGAAGGACAAAGTTTTTCACCACTTGGGTTGATATCTTTGATATCTTTTCGATCCCACGAATCACGTATGGGGACCAATCACAGGATATTATCAAGCCTATTTGAGCAAGTGAGAGAAAAAGATTGGGATTCAAGTGAGAATCTTCGAGGAAGTTTGTAGTCCATTTCAACACGAATTACTTTCGAAAGTAGATAAGCGATCTCCGTCATTGTTCAATAAAAAAAACCCGAGATCGATCTCAGATTTAATGACGTCTCTCGATTCTGGGTACTATGAAAACTTAGGACAATGTATTGGGAAGACTCAACCGTCATCGGCGACGTCGTTGGAGTTTATCAGCTGAGCCATGAGCAGTTTCAACAGATCAAGAAAAGAGTACGCAATCGGAAGGCATGGGCAGAGATGTATATGTAATACCAATGTACAAGTTAAGTGTTTTTGCGCTATCAACTGGTTGAATTAAAAATTTGTTAGAAGTGATACATACTGAATTAAGAGCAGAAAAGGAAGGCGAATTGAAGTATCACATCTGTCACTATAATATTAGTATCAAATCATGATTAAGACATAATTAGTGAAAATTATGGGGTCATTAAGGATTACTAATCGTGATTAATTAAGTTAACCCTGAGAATTAGATTAGAACTAATGTGAATGAATTAGTTAACCTAAGTATGATGTAAATAATGATAATAGAGGTATTGTAGCAATTAATAGAGCAGGTTATGGTAAAATGGTAAAAGTAAATTGATAAATTTAGAAAAATAGTAATTTCACCCTATGAACCATCTAGAAAAATTGAAGGATGACTCATGATCAGCCATTTTTGCGCTGAAGAGAGAGAATTGGTGAAAGAGAGGGAGAACTTGATAGAAAAGAGTTTAGAGAGAGAAAATGAAAGTTGAAAGTTGAAAGGGAAGAAGTTGAAATTGGCCTCCAATCCTTTGAAGAGAAGTGTTCCTCTCATCAAGAGGAATCTATTGAGCTAAAAATCAAGAGGTATGACCCTATGTTACATGGTTTAGAGTTATTATGATTATTCACATGATTACATTAAGGATAAGTGAGAATTGTGAGATTATCAATGACTTTGTAAGTTAGTTAGAGTGATACACAAAATTAAAATTTTTGATCCATGGTTCTGTTTATTGGTTAACCAATCATGTTGGAATATCATATATAGGTTTATGAATGATAAAAATTTAGAATTGGTAGAGGTTGTGCATATTTTATCAAAGTTACCACAAAAATGTCAATTCTGTACAAATTAAGATTTTGTATCTGAAACCAATGATAGACTAATCCCATGCCCTAGATGTTTTAGCACGTTGAAGTAGAAACCTTGAGTGACGTATAGGCTTTGGAATCATAGCATTTCATGGTGTATATAAGAAGTTATGATATTTCGAAGTTATCACAAAACATGACATTGATTTTGAAAACTATGAATGATATTAGGTTACTGAGGCGAAGGTGATTCGCAAAAGTACCTACTGCTAGAAATACTTGCTAAGGGTAGACAAGATAAGTAGTATTGTGTGTGTTTTGCCCTTAATTGGGTCTACATCATAGAACAATAGGAATTTGCTGTTGTTTTATGCTTTACATGTTAAGATGAGATGCGCGTATAAAATGATGTATAAGAGCATGATTCAATTTATGATATTATGGATTGTTGTTTTAATGTTATTAATATTACTTAATTGCTTGACATGTTCATACCACAAACATCTCATGCGTCGTGTTTTCTTGAAAGTTACGAACTATTTACATGCAAGAGATTTCATATGAAACATAATATGGAATGGTTGTTTCGGGTTGAGCTCGAAATACAACGAAAGAAAAAGATAAAAGAAAGAAAGAGAAAGTTACGTAAATATCATTGAGAAGGGGTTTGAGTTGGCTGTCCCCTTAGGTGGACTCAAGTTTGTGGTCTCTCGTTCATTGCTAGGAAGCCTCAATGATAAGGAATGATAGAAATTAAAGAAATGAAAGACCCAGAATAAAACGAAAAGAAAAGTTTTACTTATGCATATCATGTAGATGTTCATGCAGATCTTATACTACTTACTGAGTCTTTTGCTCATAGATGAGTTTTATGATGTAGGTGAGGAAGGCGTACACTGAGAAGTGTACAAGATTGATCGCTTTGTTCATGGGGGTGGTCAATGTTGTTTGAGCGGATTATGAAACCTAACATGTTGTAAATATGTTTTTTAATTTTCATGTATGCCTTAAATGATTTTTACAAGTAAATGTTTTCCGCTCCATGTAAACAAACAAAAAACATATTTTGGGCTAGGAATGACGTTATAGTATCTCTTGGAGCCTGACCGAGGCCCTCGTCGCAAGTGCTTGGTCGACCTTTGGCTATGTGGCGCATGGTCTCGGAGGACTGAAACCGAGGATTCTTCTCAGGGCCCAAAATAGAACTGTCCGGATCTGACGTGTCTTCAGGTGACATCGATGGAGCCTTGCTTTCATGCCCTGCCATTTTACGACTGCCAGGCCAAAAAAGGAATGGATACTGGTAAACTCATTATGCATCTCTGACATTGTGAAGACATGAGCTAGGGCCTTAAGCTAGTTGATGATCGTGACAGTTTGTAGACCTGGCATCCGAGCGAGCCAGCTCGCGGGCTCGCTCGGTACTGTTCTGATCCGAGCCAGGCTCGAGCTCTGAGGCGGGCCTGGCTCGAGCTCTGAGGCGAGCCTGGCTCGAGCCCAAGGTCTGGGCTCGCGAGCTCGAGCCAGCTCCGAGGCTCGAATTGAGCTCGCGAGCCTGGATCGCGAGCGGGCTCGTGAGGCTCCCGAGTTACGAGCCTTCCTCCGCCTCGGCCGCCATCGTCGTCGTCGCCAATAGTCATCGTCGTCAGTCGGCCGCCATCGTCGTCCCTCGGCCGCCATCGTCGCTGCTCGTTCGTCGGCCGCCATCGCATCGACTCCATCCCTCGCACGAAAGCAGAATGAGAACGGGAAATCAAACCAAAATCAACAAAATCAAATGAAAAATCGACACACTTACCGTCATTGTCATCGCGCTGCTCGTCGCCGGTGTCGCACAGATCATCGGCCCAGCGTCGCGAACCTCCTCACCTCCAGGTCGTCATCGATTCGCAGCAACGAATCACCTTGCCGAGTCGCCGACCGTTCGTTTATTTCATCGTCGATTCGACCTTTGTGATGAACGACAACGGTCGATTCGACCCTTTTCATGAACGATCGGCAACGGTCACACGACCGCTGTGCTGCGCGAGAGAGACAACGTCTCTCTGCAGATTGCAGAGAGACGTTGTCTTGCAAGGTTGATCAACGGTCTGATTTTTTCTCCTATAAAAACGGCCATCAGACCGTTGATCAACTTTGATCAATGGTCTGATTTTTTCCCCTATAAAAACTAAATCATTTTTTCACTACTTCTCAATCTTCTCTCAATCTTCTCTCAATTTTCTCATTCTCATTCTCAATTTTCAATCTCTCATTATTTTTTGATTTGATCTTCACTCTTTCAAAAAAATTCAACAAGGTATGTTTACTCTTAATTTCGTTATTATTAGTGTTTTAATGTATAAATTAATGTGTAATTATGAAATATGAACTAACATTTTTTTGTGTGATATTCGTAGGACTCGTATTGTGGAGGTGATCAAGAGAATTCATACCACATACAAGTCTCCGTTGATCAATTGGTGTGCGGTATCAATTTACAATTTTATTGTTTGTAGTCCGTTATTTTTTAGCACAAATTCACAATGGATCCACATTTGTATAACTTGGACACATTTTCATCCGATGATGATGTTGCGGAAATTGCCGCAACCAATCCCGCATTTTCAATCGGTCACTCATCTGCACAAGCATCCACGTCCGCACCTAGAGCTAAAAAAAGTAAAACATCGGATGTATGGAAACATTTCGACGTTAAAGAAGTAAATGTTGGTGGAAAAATAGAATATAGAGCACAATGTAAATATTGTAGTAAGGATTATGCCTATGAATCTACAACTAGCACTATTGGTAGGCACTATAGAAAATGTCATTTAAACGAGCAAACGAGAGATAGTAAACAATTGCAATTAAGTGCTAGTGGTAGTGGTACATTCATATATTCACATGAGAGGTTGAGGGAAGGAGTAGCAAAATACGTATCACAATCCGAGATACCTTTATCGATGTTTGATAGCGAGTTGTTTGAAAATTTTGTGAAAGAATATATTAATCCAAGTTTTAGACGAGTCCCGCGAAGTACAATAAGAAACGACATTTTAAAAATTTATAATAATATGAAAAATGAATTAATAGCTTTTTTTTCACACTCTCATAACATGTGTGTTTGCATTACGTCCGATTTATGGAGTGCACCCAATGCACTCGGATATATTGTAGTAACTTCGCATTTTATTGATGAATCATGGCAATTAAATAAAAGAATATTAGGATTTCGTAGTTGTGAATATCCGCATACTGGCATGACTATTTATAGATATATTGTAGCAATTTTGCATGAATATTCTATTAAACATAGACTTTTTAGTGTTACTTTAGATAACGCTTCTGCTAACGATGCTTGCATTTCTCAATTTAAAAGACTTTTTCAATTCGATAGTGCTCAAACTTCTCTTTTTCATATGCGGTGTGTTTGTCATATTTTAAATTTAATTGTTAAAGATGGCATGTCATTTATTTCGCCTCATATCGAATCAATTAGAGCTGCAATTTCTTATATATCGTCGTCTAACACACGACAACAAGAATATAAAGAATTTTGTAAAGTTGCTAATCTTAAACCAAAAAAATTAAAGACCGATGTAGCTACTAGGTGGAATTCAACTTATTTAATGTTGCAACATGCTAAGCCATATTGGTTTGTTATTTGTGCTTATATTAATGAAAAAAATGAATCTACTATTCTAGATAATAGTAGTTGTGAAATTGCTAATTTATTTTGTGATTTTCTTCAACCATTTTATGAAGCTACAAATGAATGTTCGGGAATTTATTATTCCACTACGCATCTTGTTCTCCCGATTTTTGTAAAACTAACGAGTACATTTGTAGCGCATAAAGAAATTAGAGAATTTTCTGAAATTGTTGATAAAATGGAAAAAAAATTTAAAAAATATTGGCTTGACGTACCTTATATATTTTTATTTGCGTGCGTAATGCATCCGAGATATAAAATAAAAGGAGTTAGTTTAATGCTTGATAAAATTTCTAGAAATTTAGATATTACTCATGTAATTAATGGTAGTCAATTAAAAAGTGAACTTTATAGTTTGTATAATACTTATGAACTTAAATATTCTAGTTTTAATTATCCTTCGCATGCTCATCATAGTTATAGTGGTGGTCACAATGTTGGGCATCCAAAAGATTTTATGCATGACATAGATAATGAAATAGATAGCGATGTTCATTCTTATAGCTCACAAAAGAATGAACTCGATATTTATTTAGAAACCCGTTATCCAATTTCTCGCGATGAGAAATTTGATATTTTGGGTTGGTGGAGAAACAACTCCATCATATTTCCTACTCTTTCTAAATTGGCACGTGATCTACTAACACCTCCGGTCTCGACTGTAGCATCGGAGTCTGCTTTTAGTGCAGGTGGACGTGTGTACGATGATCGACGAGGGAGTCTGGCACCGGATCTCGTGGAGGCACTCATCTGCATGAAGGATTGGAACGACGCCGTCACAAGAGATCAACAACGCGAAGATACCATTGCTCAAGAATTCCAAAGTTTGGACGTCGACGACGACTAGATTTTCATTCATATATGAAATTGTAATTTGATTTTATATTTTGACTACGAAGTTGTATTTTTTTTGACATTTTGCACATGATTGACAATTAGATAGGTGCCAACCTAGTTGAGATGTATCTAATATGTAGTGATGCAAATGTCAAACTTACAATGAAATAAAATTTTCAATTACATGTCATTTTATGTTAATAATAAACGTTTATTATAAGATATTATTGAAAATTATGTAAAAAATTAAACTCGGCTCGTTAGGCTCTGCTCGTTTAAGCTCGGCCGACTCGGCAGGCTCGCTCGGGCTCGGCTCTTTTGGCTCGAGGCTCGTGAGCCGACTCGAGCCAATTTTTTTTTAAAAAAGCTCGACAAGCTCGGCTCGTTTAGGCTCGACAGGCTTGACAGGCTCGGCTCGTTAGGCTTGCCAGGCTCGACGAGCCCGGACTTTTCCGGCTCGGCTCGCTCATTTAGGCTCGTTTGTCAGCTCTAACAGTTTGTAGCTTACATTTTATGCAATATCTCAATTTTTTTGCTGTACATATAAATATACATGGAAGAATCATGAAGCCATTTATTTGCATTTTTGGGTTTTGGTTTTAGAATTTGACTCTTGTAACTTTGATTTTTTATTTGCACAGACTATATGAGCCGAGTGGAGTTGAATTTCACTCGTCGTAGTGCCAAGTTCGGGACATGCAATTGCGTAGTTTGGTTCCATCAGTTAGTGATGCCCATGAAACATGAGTCGATTAGAATGAAGAAATACCGGCAAATTGTCGAAACTTCAAGTACGAGACCCGGAGCGCAAATTGCCAAGGACCAAGCCTTGCCCACGTCGGAAAGAACCCATTCCAGAGCGCTTTCAAACCTTCTAGTTCGACTGTCTTAACAAGACAGTCGAAAGAGCTATTATAAACAATCCCTAGATTCATCGGTGGCATTTTCATGTAGTCATTTACACGAATTGCAACCCAACAAATGGATGTCACGTTTGGCATGAATGAAATGTTACATTTATACCAAGCAAAAACTTCAATTTCATTTGTAATTGGGTAGGAGGACACGATAATGTGTCATTTGTAGCGAAAAAAAATGTCATAATTACTTGAACAAACTAATATAATTCTTTGAAATCTAATCATTTAAATTTCTAAGGAAAGCTCCAATTCAACATACTCGTGTGATCTATCATTGCAATTCCATCAATTGAATAACTGATATTTGGAAATACAAGATTAGAATTTTAAAAATGAATTATATCATTTTGATTTTCTCTCTCTTTAAATTAAACACTTTGATTCTCTCTGTGAATCGAAGAAAAAATGCGATGGATGTAGTTTAGAATATAGTTTTAGAAAGAGAAAGTATAAAAGTCTCGTCTTGGATGATGTTGTAGTGGGTGAGCTAACTTAGAAAAACTTTGATTTCTAAGTCATGGATATATCGTAAAATGACTAAAATATGTGCAAATTTTAATATCAATCCAACAAACAAATAATTGTTTAAGGAAATAAGCATAGGACCAAACAAACTATCTTTCAACATTGATTAAAATCACACGAATGGCTTCAATTCCGTTAAAAAAATCAAGTTAAAAAAGTCAAGTAAAATGAGAGAGAAAGTCAAAATAAAACGTGTCTATTATTGAGTGGATCCATTCATATACATATATGAACAGCAACCAATCAGACTAAAATGATGACGTGTAAAACTCCAAGTTCTGATCTCATTCTCACCAATCAATTGGCAGAACAACCTCATTTTCAAATGTTCCGCGCCGCACCGGACCTAAACCCCTCTGACTTGGCCAAAACCTTATCTTCGATCCTAAGTAAATAAATAACTATATGTACACGTGCAATAATACATAAACAATTATATAACATAGTTTACGAGGCTTATCGAGTCAAAGTTTCTCCTTTTGATATTCTAGTTTTTATTATTTTGCAAAATTTCCATTTCGGTACTTATTAATTTATTGTTAGTCTATAAATAAATTAAAAATAAAAAAGAAAAAAACCATGAAGAGGGGAGGGAATCTCATCGGAATCCCGTTCAATGATCCCGTTGGAAGTGTGACAAAGAAAGATGCATAGAATTTGGCGTACAACGTAGAATTTGTGGGAAAGAGGTTTGGATTAATACGGCGAGAAGCCCTCGGGATTGAGAAAGTCAACAGAGCAGCCAATCAGAACCCATCAATTTGTTTTGCAAAACGACAAGGAATTTCGGAGATAAAAAGGGCAGCCTTCTTCTTTCAAACACTCGTTTCTCTCGCTTCTTCTTCTTCTTCTTCTTAATTTCTGCTACAGTTTTATTCCTGTTTTTGTGTGTTAATGAAGGCCCAGCTCCCTCCTGGCTTTAGGTTTCATCCCACCGATGAAGAGTTGATCGTTTTCTACCTTAGAAACCAAGCCACTTCCAAGCCATGTCCGGCTTCGATCATACCCGAAATCGATATTTACAAGTTCGATCCGTGGGAGTTGCCCGGTTTGTGCTCAATTCTATCACTACCGATCATAAGTTGTCTCTTGGAATAATTTACTAACTCTTGTGTTTGTTGCATGATTATGGCATGGACAACACAGAGAAGTCTGAATTCGGCGAAAAAGAATGGTATTTCTTCAGCCCCCGCGATCGAAAGTACCCGAACGGGGTGAGACCGAACCGAGCCGCTGTGTCAGGGTACTGGAAGGCCACAGGTACCGACAAGGGGATCCTTAGTGGTTCGAAGTACGTGGGAGTGAAGAAGACACTTGTTTTCTACGAAGGAAAGCCGCCCAAAGGCATCAAAACAGATTGGATTATGCATGAGTATCGTTTAGTCGAGCCCACCAAGAAGCCTAAATCACCCATCCGCTCGATGAGGGTGAGTTGCTTCAACATGACTTTTTTTTTTATTATAGTAGGCTCCAAAAAAAAACATGACAAGTATGTTTTTATGATCGAGCAGTTAGACGATTGGGTGCTTTGTCGAATTTACCAAAAGAAGAAAGTCGGAGACAAAATATGCGACGAAGATAGGGAAGAAACGCATCCACAAATGAAGCTGAAAACATCAAATGATTTTAGCGATGATGAAAAGATGAACTTTTCTCATGTTTTATGTGAAAATGCGTACCCTTCAAGCTTTGGTTTACAATACCCGGTGGTGGGAATGGGATATGGAATGGAGCAAGATGAATTTTCAAACCCTAATTTCTATGATATTGGAAAGTTTCATGTAAATGATGCTAATTTCTATAACCCACCATTGTTGCTGAATCCGGTAGCCTTCAACTAAGTAGGAGATAAAATATGGTACAAATTATTTTGCTAGTGATAATTTGTTCATAATGAATCGAAACGAAATGGAAGTTTATCTTTTTCTATCACTTATTCGGTCAAGTCGTATATTTACTTATATGTTGATTACGCTTGAAAAAATATCAAACGATGAATCTCGTGTCATATTGACGAATAGAGTCCAAGGACAAAGGGCATGCATGCATTAATGATCCAAACAATTATCAAACAATTGCTTTTCTTATAGGTCGAAGTACACTAGTTGTAAGTCCCATAAAGCCACGGACTTTAAATTCGAATCAAAACAATTGATTTTAGATTCTAACTTTAGAAATTTGGACACATTTTCCCACTTTGAAATACTTGTACATATGTTTATCTATTTTTTGTTGGTTTTATATTTATCATTTTAGTTTGGTTTTGGTGGATTATGCTTAATTTGCGGCCGTGGCTCAACAAAATAACTAAAAGTAAGTATAATTTGATCGGATTCGACGGAAGAGGCCCCACTGCTAACAAATGATAGTCCATCATCAACTTTTTTGGTAATTAAATTTTGAAGTGGGAAGTAGTATTCAATTAAAGTATTGATGAATAGAAGGAGTCACGTTGAATGAATAGTTATAGCCTATACTTTTGGAGTTATTTAAAACTTAGGTTTGGCTTCTTGTGTGACATTTCAATTCTTTAAACCAACCTTGTTGGACAAAACTAGGTCAAGAATATAAAAGCTGCCGTGACTTCTATGCCATCTCTTCTTCCATAGGTAATTAATTCAATTCTAGCTCTCATTATGGACAAAATCAAACTACAAATAACTTAGCTCTTCAAACCTTATTAGAATTTGGTGACTCAAGTTTTTGGTGGATAGAATCGCACGCATATAGCATCAATATTTAAGATCTCTCTATAAAATTTAATGGCTTGCTCCAATTGATACTATGGTTATGACTATCAATTTGGAAAGTCGGGGTTCCAAATTCCAATGGTGGAGTGGAGTAAGAAATGTGCTCAGATTTCCATTAAAGCTAGGTTGAAATTGGAGTAATGGCAGACAGCCAATAGAGTTAGGCCCAAAACCCACTTTCAGAAATCTAGAAGCCTTGCTGCAACGACGAATTATTCTATCAAACTCGATCCGGCCACAACCATTTACTTTCTATTTTTTTCAGTTTTTGGACAAAAGCGTCGTCCCCAGGCTTTGTTGGGATAAGCCGATGAGCGAGGTATGTGGGTGGTTTCCAGATTTCTCCATTTTCATTTTTTCGTCTTCTTAATCCAGATTTCTGGGTGTTGCTCCTTCTCGTTCTAACTGTTACGTGTCAATGTCATTTTCTGATAGGAAATGATGGCGCTCAATTAATTGATATCCAGCATTCTTTTCTGGGTATATGTTTTTCTTTGAAATTCTGATCAAGTTGATGAAATCCAAGATTCTGGTGGGTTTAATTGAGCTTAATACTTCTCCTGTGTGTGAAGAACATTAGAGGGGATCGCCAATGAGTATGAAAGTCGAAGGTTTATTGCTTTGGATCGTCTGTTATTAGATTGATTGCGGAAAGTGGGAGAAGCCATTAGCATTGTAGCCCTTTTTAAGCAGTAATTTCAGAGAATATATTATTTGCTCATAAAAGCATAGGATGATTGTCTAAAATCCTTAAAATGATAGATGTAGAGAATAAGCTGCGGGCTAAGAACAATTGTGCTTTTATGCCAAGCACACCAACGAAATTCAAAGCATCATAGAAATCATGTGTCGTTCTTTTAGTGGAAAGGATGAAACTAGTATCCACTCTTGCTATTAATTATGTCTGTCTTCATCCAAATGATTCGTTCAAGATGATTGGTGTTATAAGATATACTTGTGATCTGCCAATACACTTTGTGAAATTTGTGTCCGTCACTCCTGGGTAAATGCAGGCAGCAATATCAAGTACAAAAATGGCGGAAATAAAGGATCAAGTTGATGGTGATAAGCCTGTGGTAGATGATGATTTAACAGTATCCGATCAAGTAGAAGAGAACCTAATGCCTTCACCTCAGGAGGAGGTACATAGAGCTGCTTCTGCATTTCCAATATTAAATTCTTCTAATAGATTCTGAGTAAGCAATGACTGAGGACCTATTGGATATCTTGGTTATCATTTTTGAATCTGATTCGCTAATTTAAACGATAAGGACAAGAGAAACTAAAAGAGAAAACTTAAGATCCTTCCGTTTATACATGTGTTTGCTGTAATTTTTAATGAGTTTAAGGTTCTCATAAATGAAATATCTTATTTGAAACTGGACAATTTGGTTTTATAGGAAGAAATAATTAAGAAGAAGTATGGGGGGATAATACCAAAGAAGCCTCCACTTATTTCCAAGGTAAACTCTATTTTCTGCAACTCCTGGAATTGCTCTTGATCTATGCACTTAATATCTCTTTGTTGACCAGGACCATGAGCGCGCCTTTTTTGATTCCGCTGATTGGGCGTTAGGGAAGGTGCACATTTTGATTTCGGATGGTTGAAATAGCCTTAAGAATGAATGTGTTTGCATTTATGGTTGATGCTCAAAATTTTGGTAATGTGTTAAACAGCAAGGAGCACAAAAACCGAAAGGACCACTCGAAGCACTGCGCCCGAAGTTACAGGTATGGTGACATGGCCTCTTACACAGAATACCTTTCTTTTAAAGCTGAAATATAAGCCAACATATATTAGGTTCGTTTTTGAGCAGAGAATAATCACTTGTCCATTTCTGTGTAAACACAATACAAACGCAGTTAGTAGTTTGGACTTTGACATCATATAGCTTGTAAATCCTTTTTTTTTTCTTGAACAGCCAACTCCGCACCAGCAAGTGAAGCGCTCAGTTTACGCCCCGGCAGACGACGGCGAAGGTTTGTTGAATGAAACTGTCTTCTCATAAAGACCGTTTTCATCAAGAGGCTCCGCTTTTATTTGTTTCATTTGAACAGGGGAGGCCAGTGCAGACGATCACAACTGCTCGAACACTGAGAACAATGCCTCGGACAAGGTCTCCGGGGAGTAGCCACTTGGTTACAAATGACGTACCATATCAAGAAGGAATAACAAAAACCGAGATTGCTTTCTTGTGCGTGGCTAGACTTACGGCTGGTCGGCCAAATTGCAAAATCATGACTATTTTCCATTGCTAGCCGGAACAATTATAGCTATACGGTATACATTTCCATTAAAAAGCTTTGTTTTCATATTGCATTCTTCACAATTTTTCTTCAATCTTTTGATGACAAAGCTCAGTTAACATATTTCAATAATTAAATAGCCAAGTTGAGTCTGATTTTATTTTCAATCAGGCCCGGTCGGAATGGCTGGTTTACTGCAGGTAGCCCATTGATTATATCTGAACCGGCTCTGTCCATTGGTTGAAACACAAGTCCAAAATAGACAGCAAAGAATCAATATCCCTTCCTACTACCAACTTTATCTAAATTACTGAACCCAATATTAGTGTATCATCAAATCAATTACTGAACCCAATTTGCATTTGCAATGAGGACATAAACCAGTTGCCTCTATTCCTGGAGTTGAAAACCAAAATTCCGAACGTTGGTTCCATAATCGAACGATTCACTTCTAGTCGGGTTCCACTTTCAAAAACATAATAAAATTATGTATAATTTTTATCATATTTTTCTGGTTTTTGTGGATTGGGTTAAGGTTTGTGCCGGTTTTTGATTCGGATTGAGTTGATCTGATTTTGGGTTGACTTTTAACTAGTTGTGAGTTGATTTCGTAACCCATGGTTCGGTTCGATTTTCTTAAATTTTATCCTAACCCGTTGCACGACCCACATACCGAATTTCAAACCTGAGTCCAGACCCGCACTTCGAGGTAATTTGTAGATTTTGTCTTCTTTACCTACTACACCTATATAAACTTAGATATGAGCAAAATTAGACTAAAAATACTATAAAATAATTAAATTTAATTTAAAATTAAATAAAGTCTTACATAAATTAAAAAAAAAGTTTCAAACTTGATGTATTTACCAAAAATTCAACCTAAATACAATAAAAATATATTATATTTTTATATTTTATTATTTTTTTAAATATATAGTGAATCTGGATCAAACCATAATTACATGGTATTAATTGCTCCAGTATAAATTTTAAAAGTTCGAAATTATGAATAATAGTTTCAATTATATTTTGGAATAAACCAAATTCGATAATATATTTGATTGGATAGGAGATGGGACGGCAAACTGATTAAGGATAAAGCCAAAGGATCCAAAAGTAAAAGTCATAAAATATCAACACCCTTAATGCAAAAAGACCTAACCTAACACACTTCTCTGTGCCACGCGCTCTCTCTCTCTCCGACGAGTTAGGGTTTCATGTCTGAACTTCGGGCAAATTCTCAAGAAATGTTCTGATAAACCATGGTTTTTCATCCTTCTCCCGGAAATGTAAGCTCCTTTTCTTTATTTTCTCGACTGCAATTTAGTGTCACCAATTATAGTTTTCTTCTTCGCTCATTGCTATTTTTCCATTTTGCTTTGATTTTTTTTCATTTGTTACCTTATGATAGGGAGCTGGAGTTTTGGAATTTCATAGTCATGTTTGATTTTTTCCTTCGAGTGTTATTCTGCGAAAGAGTCACTGTATCGATTTTACTGACGAAAAGTGGGGAGAAAAAGTGTGATGTTCTTTGTGTTAGTTACTTGGTCTAATGTGGTCATAAGCTATTTATTTGCTTTTTTTTTTGGATATTTATGAGAAGGAATTTTAAGTATAGTGAGGTTAGCGATCCGTTAAGGCTCAATCCATCGACTCTTAGTGTACTCAAACCAGAAAACCTTTTAGAAAACTAATACAAATCTTACCAGTTAAAACTTGGCAGCTAATTTATTTGTTTCTTTTTATTTATGATGCGAGTAATATGAGAAATGGCATTCTGTCTGTTATTCGTACTTTCACTGTAAATTTGTCATCTAAGCCTATCTTTTGGGTATGGTTGTATCCGAATTTTTACTTTTTTATGCTGGTAATAGTATGCCATAAACGTTTAAATGGTGTTCATTAGTGATTCTGTCTAAGATGTTCATGGTGTTTAATGTCATTAGAAACTTTCAATTGAGTTTTTCATTGTATTTGTGTGGCTCATACTTAATTTAGTATGAACATTTGTTATTGCTGTCTTTAGTGTGATATCTTATTAATTTCCACTGCTCTCTTGGCAGTTTACTTGGGTTGTGTGAGAGATAAAGTTGATACTTTATGGTAGAATTCTTTGGTTGATCTTGAAGCATTATTCAAGGCTGAAACTTTGGTTTTCATAAAGAGGAAAGGATTTTTGTGAGATATAAAAAGATAGACTGCATGGGTTCACTATGCTGTGTGGCTGCTAGGCCACATGGGTCAAATACGGCCAGTCGGGACTGGTCTGTTGGTCCGCGCGAGCCTTTCTGGCGGACTAATTCAAGCTTTTCACCACCTCCACCGAGATGGGATTTACGATTCCAGTCAGAAGGCTTGCAAAATGGTTTACATGATATGGTGCCATTATATGGTTCTTCTACGTCATCTAATAGTAAAGACAGTAGGAGCTGGACTAGAGGCAACACTGTCTATAGTCACCAGTTTTCTGCATCCAATGGTCCTGGTTTGTTACTAAGCAGTCCATCTGAAATTTCTCATGGTCCTCTGTGGACACCTCCAGCAATTCAGGAAATCAATGTTGATGAATATGAATTCACAGCCAGGCAAGACAATTCACATGGTAATCCTTCTTCCCTTTTATCGTGACTTAGGTTTTCAGCATGAAGTAGCTATTATTTAGTAGTGTTGCTTAGTTTTGAATTTAGTTCTTGGAAAACTAAATTTCAAGGTCAGTGATTTTAATAATAGATGCACAGTGATGAACAACAACAATTTTAATAAATGCAATCCTTTTATGTGTGTGGGCTGCATTTTTCTAATTGTTATTGGAGAAGGATAATGATAGGTGGGGTCCTATGAACATCAAACTACCAAGAATAAACAACAAAAAATAATTAAATAACACAAGAGGAACTAAGTTTGATTCGACGTAGAAACGAAATACAAGCAATGGAGGAGCTTGCTTCCTCCGAACACCTTAATAGTTCACCACCCACAAAACATATCCTAAATGTTCCTTCCTTTCTAATTCACAAATACTCCTTTATATTGTATTTCTGTCTCCCTTATGGGTTGAGCCTATTCTAACTATAGTCTTTATCATTATTTTGTCTTAATAACTCACCTTATCTTCAAAGTGATGACAAAAAAAACTTTGCTTTCTTTCTTCTCTTGGTGTTCCCAATTGTATAGCTCACTTTGACAATTGGTTTCATTTTCACTTGGCTCAAGCTTAACTTACACTAACCCTATTCTTATCTTCCTTACATTTCCTTTGAGCAACTGAATCTTGTAGCAAAAACTTGAAAAATGTTTTCAAGTGAATGACTTATCCTTGACTGTATGCCATTGGGTAATGCTAGATTTTTGCCGCAAGGTGTTTAAATGGACTTCTTGATACAATTAGATCTGGATTGAGTGTGAAAA
Source organism: Begonia fuchsioides (assembly GCA_003255005.1). NCBI lineage: Eukaryota > Viridiplantae > Streptophyta > Magnoliopsida > Cucurbitales > Begoniaceae > Begonia > Begonia fuchsioides. The sequence goes on along the minus strand of QAOC01025752.1, from coordinate 64,236 downwards.
TACGTGTGATTGTGCTAGCATAGTATCTCGCTTTCCACTTATTTTGGCCCATTTGGACTTCATGAATAAGGGTTTCAACAACACACAGCCTCGCCCAAAAAATCCCAGTTTTGTCAATGCTTCAATTCTCTCTAAATTGCACTTGTCAGAATTGCCAACCCTAATTATCTTCTGTCTCCTCCCTTTCTTTAGCAAAACAACAACTCTTAAATATTTGACCTTGTTTTTTGGGACTCACGTTCTGATGAGACGCAGTCCACGTCCCCCTCATCTGCCACATTTCATTTTCCTCTCCTTCACTGGCAAATTCAATCGTATGGGAGCTTTGAAAAATCCCACAACAGCCCAACGTCGGTATTTCGACAAAAAAATAGTATCTTTTTTTATAAAATTTAATATCCATCACATAGGCTGTAACCACATCATGGCATAACCATCAAGGTGAATTTTTGAGATCTAAAAGACTTAATGGAACCATTCAAAGACAAGTCAATCCTTTGTGACTGCTAAGGTATTCCTTTTAATTAACTAATATTAAAGGTAATTTTCCTTTGAAAGGAAGTAATCTACTCAAAAATTGAACTTTTTTATTTTTTGTTGTATAAAGAATTCAGAAATTCTATCAGCGAAATGTTGTTAGCTTGGTCTTGTTGAAATCTTGAGTAAAGAGCCAGTCGATCACCGACTTCATCAAAAAACCTGCCACTCCGTGACTCATTCTCCCATTTTCATGTTGCATTATTTGTTTCTCATTGGTGAGCTGAAGCTTGACAGTTTTTTCCACTGCTGGCCATTCCTTTGTTTTGGTCATCTTCGCTTCCCTCTGAGCAACATTTCTTTTGTAAATAAACCTTCTCCATTGACAGTCCATTGGTGTCTGTCGATGAATATAATCTTCCTCTTATATTACCCAAACACCTTGACTCTCTCTATCGATTTCCGCGAGGCCGAAATTCATGAATGGCAATGCTCTTGATTCTTGAGTTTCTTCTTCTTTCCCGAGTATTTTTGAAACAAAGAACACCTGGTTTTCCTAGGCCTCTGTATCCTTTCCTCTTCTTCCTTGGTATGTTCTTCCAGGTAAATTCTTACAATGTCAAAAGTAAGTGGCTTTCCCCGCTGCTACTGCAATGGGAGTGTGATTGAGTTTTGATGTTGGAGAACAACCATCTTTGTTTCTGAGTTTTTCAGTCGATTAACACAGCTTCTTTGATACAGCAATCTAGATGCGCATATGATGCTGACGCGGCCGCTTTGTTGATATTGATGTCCTAGCCACCTAGAATGTCAAGGTTATCATCCTCCCTCTAAAAGGTCTCTAAACTACTCAGGTGTTGCTCGAACGAATCCAACAACGAAAATTTCTTCATCATATAAGAAACTGTCCTCATTCGCCTGCATCTTCAGTAAAGTTGTTTCCATCTTATCCAGAGTATCCATTCTGAAACTATCCTTGGAATCATACAGCCCTGATAACAATTTGATAGGTCCCCTACTATGAAACCAAACTAAAAATACTGAATAACCAAAAGCAATATAATAATAAAAGAGGAATTAAGTCTGATTAAACTTAAATACAAAATAAAAGCATTACAAAAGCTCGCTTCCTCCTACCACCTTAATGGCGGTTCACCACACTCAAAATATACCTAAATTTTTTCCCTCCTAATGCTCCAACACCTCAATATATAGATAGTATTTCTCTTCCCTTATGGGTTGGGCTTTAAATCTAACTGTTGGGTCTTATCAGATAACTATTCCTATATATAGACAGTATTTCCCTCCCCTTATGGGTTGGGCTTTAAATCGGACTGTTGGGTCTTGCCAGATAACTCTCTTTTTATTTGATAGCTTCATGTACATCTATGGTCGCCTTTAGTTATTGGTATGAGAGAATGCTCTTGGAAGTGTAGTTGATCACTCTCCCACATATCTGATGTGAAGGCTGGCATTCCCTTTTGTGGAGTGAATCTTCAACCTGTATAAGGCAATACCTTTGAACATTTGTACTTGACCATACGAAAGCCCTATATGATTAACCTTTCTTACCTATCAATCCCAAATTTGAACTTTATAAAAATTAGTATTTTTCCCCAGGTGCTTGTTTCATTATTTATTTTTACTGCATCTACCCTCTCTTGTGGTATATTTTGTTCTTACAATGATTTTTTTTCTTGTTGTCTTTATCCATCTAAAAAATACTTCTGTTTTTTCTTCGCATTCACTCCATCTTCTAAATAATAGTAGACTATTTTTTTCTTGATAGATCTTGGTGTGGGGACCTTTTCCACTAAGCCTAACATAGAGGTACCGACTTTGTTGTCAAGTATTTTAATGTTGACGAGTCTTGTAATATATAATCCGTTTGATATTCTTTTTAAATTGGTTTTGTAACAGGGAACCTCAGAAAATCTAGAAAGTGAAGGTGCGAGCTCATCGAGTTCAGAAAGTAGCGAGTTTGAGCATACTGTAAAGATGAAATCGTCATCTTATCTCAGCATCGGAAGTCGTCGTTCTTTCATGTCCAAACCTATCCATCCACTATCTCTTCCTACATTCTCTCCCGTTGGAGAATTTTTCAACTCAGCACTTCCAGAATTCCTGGAGTTAGGTTCCACCTCTTCTCAAAGAGATATGCACAGGTGGAGCAGCGCAAGTAGCAGCATTGATTTTGCCGACAATTGGGAACCATTGGAGTTAGAAAATTTAACTCGACCAATGACTCGATCTGATGGAGTTAGATGTGGTTTGTGTGAGAGATTTCTCTCACAGAGATCGCCTTGGAGTTCTAGACGGATTGTTCGAAGTGGCGATATGCCAGTGGCTGGAGTTCTCTCTTGCCGTCATGTTTTTCATGCTGAATGCTTGGAGCAAACAATACCAAAGACTCGAAAGAACGACCCGCCATGCCCTCTTTGCATTAAAAATGACGATCACTCACCTGAACAGAAGACCAATTTAAGGTTAAAAAGTGCTCTACCAAGGCTTCGACCATTTAGTGAGGATGGGCCATCTAAACCCTGGGGCTGTGCACAAGTTGGAGACTGCTTTGAAGGTGCATTACACGCTCCCCCACGCACTACTACGCTTTTACTTAATCGAAATCGAGGAAGAAAGGGTCCTTCACTGAAGAGCAGCAAAGAATTTCCAGGTAAGATGAGGAAAAGTGGGTCAAATTTGTCTCACCCATTCAGCTCAAGATCATTTGATCATGGTATGGTTGGGTGCTCCAAGACATCATCAATTGATTCCAGTCATAAGAGATGAAAAATTTCATGTACAGAAATGGGAAGAATGGTGTTCTCAGTTACCTATTTGTTCCAAACTTAACTTGGCTAGCAACTACATTTATCAAACTCGTACTGGCCAGTATGTGTATAATTTTGAATGGTTGTGATTACACGCCCGCTAAAGTATCAGTTCTCATTGGCATGTCAAAGATACAGTGTTTTTTGGTATTTGTTCAAGTGATTAGTTCCTGACTGAATGAATTGGACCGGAGAAGTGAATGTTTAGGAATGTTCATGGAACTACTAATGATGGAACCAAGGTGTTAATTCAACTTGTTTTGCAGGTCGGATCAGCCGTTTGGATCTGCAGTTTGGTTGCTGTCTTGCAAAAATGGGGATTTGCCCAATCAGCAAGGCGTTGAAATCTTTCTCTCTCTCTCTCTCTCTCGGATATGGGAGCAGGAAAGAGGTAATGAATATGGAAAGGGACGTGTAAGAGGGGGAGGGTCGTGTTTCTCTTTCATGAATCATGCATTCATGTGCTGTGTTTGAATTGCTGCAGACAAAGGCCTAGTCTCCATCCTCATTGCTTTTGTTCTCAACATTTAAAACACCATCTGAATCCAACACGTTCCCCCACTTATCCTTCACATTTTCTATGGTCGCCTTCAACCAAAACCCTCCATGTGGCGTGGACTGATTGGACCAGTTCAACCAAACCCAAGTTTTCCTACATTCATTATTTTCAAACAAGCTGCTCAACCTTGGCTAATACGTAATCGATCATGACGGTCACATAAATTAAAAACTTGGTTAAAGTGGGACAATAAAGAACACTTTAATTTCACTTTCTACACTTGTTTTTAGAAAATTAGAAATCACTCAAAATCACGACTGTCGATAATATTATTTATCAATTAGCTATAAAATCTTCAAGCTTTAGGTCAAAATCCACTCACCAAACAGTCTATTTTAGCACCATAACATTTAACAGAAGATCTTTGAATGGACTCTTTAAATTTTAGCGGTTGATAGATCTGCCTTGCTATGTTGTTTATTTGTGTTTTTTTGACTGGGTATCTTCTGCGTTTAAGTGTTCGGTATTTTTAGGTTAACTACTTGGTTTGTCGATGTTTTTCATAAAATCAATGCAACTATTTTGACTAGCGAATTAAGGTTGAAGTTTATGAGCCATGGATAGAGTCAAAGGTGATTGATAAACACTAATACGATCTACCCGAAAAGGAAAGCTCGGTGAATTTTGACATTTAACTTTCATAATCGATGACATAGATAGCATATTCTTAGAGTGGAAGAGAGAGAAAGAGACAAAAGCTTGGATTGAAAGTTACTTCCAATTGCAAACTCATTCTACTAAGTGTGGAAGAAATTTTAGTGACAATCGGTTCAAATTGTTAAGCTAATAATATCATGTAATTTCGCCCCATCTTCGTTTTCGAGAATCATCTTCTACGAGTTTGAAACCCAAGGGAAGTAAATGGAACAATCATAGAATAGTTTTGTCTCCAAGACTTGTTTTTTTATAAAATTCAAGAACAAAGCCAAGTTTCTTAACTCAAATTTGAATGGATCTAATTACCATTATTCCCTCCCCTATCAGGGTTGAAATGGGCTCTCTATGTTTGCAGGGTGGCGTGCAGGAAGAAGGGAAGGATAAGGTTCACATAGAGCCGGCAAACGAGCCGAGTCCGGTCTCGGTCGGCTCGTCGACCCTGTCGAGCTATTTGAGCCGAACTTGTCGAGCCTATCGAGCCTATTGGAGTCGGCCGGCTCGTCGAGTCTGCCGAGCTATTCGAGCCGAGCCTGTCAAGCCTATTCGAGCCGAGCCTGTCGAGCTTTTTCCCAAAATTTTTTGCTCGAGCGAGCTATCGAAAACGAGCCGAGCTTAAACGAGCCGAAAAATTCGAGCGTAATAAGAAATTTAAAAAATAATCATTATAAATCGTCTGAAATTCGATATATTATGTTGTAACCGGAAGTTTAAAAAATATTCATTATAATTTGTTGAAAAATTACATAGCATTGTACTAAAATAATTATTTTGTGATACTCTATTCAATACATATATAAACTTTAAAAAAATGTACAAATAACTTAAATAGTCGCACAAAAAATTCTAGTCGTCAAATTTCAAATTTTTGAATTCTTCCTCGAGTTCAGCATCTCGTTGTTGCTCTCACGCAACGACATCTCTCCCATCCTTCATGCATATGAATGCTTCTACGAGATCCGGTGCAAGACTTCATCGTCGATCGTCGTAAACGCGTCCACCTGCACTAAAAGCTGACTCGGAAGCTACAGTTGAAACAAAAGGTGTTAGTAAATCACGAGCCATTTTTGAAAGTATCGGATACAATCCCGAATTATTTTTCCACAAACTCAAGATATCGAAGGTCGTATCACGAGAAATTTTGAAACTCGTCTCTAAATACGTATCTAGTCCAGTTTGATCGGAACCAAAATACGTATCACGTTGAAACTCGTCTCTTCGTTTATCGATTCCAAATCGTCATTTAGTGGGTGGGTCTCCAAACCCAGATCCAACACCATAAGTACAACCGACTTGAGATGAAAATGATTGAGTATCAAAATATTTTAATTGGTAAGATACAAATAATTTAGCAAGTTCAATTTTTAATGATTGTTGAGTAGCAACCGAAATAAAACCTAAGTTATGCGCAATTTTATCAAGCATTAATTTACAACCCTTTATTTTATATCTCGGATGCATAATTAAAGCAAACAAAAGAATAAACGGAACTTCAAGCCAATATTTTTTAAATTTTGTTTTCATTTTATTTACTATTTCTAAAAATTCATTAATTTGTTTATATCTCGAAAAAACACCAGTTAATTTTACAAACCAAGGAAGCACAAGATGTGTGGTCGAATAATAAATTTTCGAACATTCTTTAGTTGCTTGAAAAAACGGTTTCAAAAAATCAAGAAACAAATTAGTCATATCGCAACTACATCTATCTAAAATAATACTTTGTGATTTTTGACTAATATAATCACAAATAACATTCCAATACGGTTTTGCATTTTCTAACATTAAATAAGTCGAATTCCACATAGTCGATACATTCTTTTTTAATTTTTTCGGTTGGAGATTAACCGCTTTACAAAATTCTTTGTAATCTTGTTGTCGGGAGTTAGACGTTGTAATAAAAGAAATTGCACTTCTAATATTATCAATATGTGAAGAAATAAAACTCATATCATCTCTAACTATTAAATTCAAAATATGACAAACACATCGCATATGTAAAATAGAAGATTGAGAATTATCAACTTAAAATAATCGTTTAAATTGAGAAATGCATACGTCGTTAGCGGACGCATTATCTAAAGTAATACTAAAAATTCTATCTCTAACATTATATTCTTGTAAAATAACTAAAATGTATCGATAAATTGTAATACCATTATGCAGATAGCAACTACGAAATCCTAAAATTCGTTTATGAAGTTGCCAATTATTATCAATAAAATGCGACGTTACAACTATATAACCGAGTGGTGCACTCCATAAATCGGAAGTAATACAAATCGACATATGTTGTGCTTGTGCAAAAAGACAAAATAATTCATTTTACATTTTCGTATACAATTTAATTATGTCACCTCGTAGTGTATTACGAGAAATTCGTCAAAAATTAGGGTAAATATATTCCCTAATAAAATTTTTGTGTACCTCGCTATCAAACATCGATAGCGGGACCTCGTGTTGAGCCACAAATCTTGCAGCACATTCTCGCAATCTTTCATGCGAATATAAAAAATAGTGTTACCGCTAGCCGATTGTAACACCCGACTTTTTCCACATACCATAAGTTTTATCAATGTTGAATGATGAACAAAGTTAACCTATGCGACTGATAAGATTAGTTGATTTTCAAGAAGATAAATTCTTTAAACGAGTTTAACTCCTCTTAATGAAATTAAGTGAATTAGTTCATGAAAATATAATCGTTGGAAGCTTATGGTCAGTTGAGTCGACACAACTTTGTGTTGGGTCGACATAACCTCTTAAGGATCCGTCTCTGGAAAGTGAGGGGTCGACACAACTTTGTGTTACTTTGTGTTGGGTCGACATAAACTCTTAAGGATCCGTCTCTGGAAAGTGAGGGGTCGACACAATAGATTTGGATGGGTCGACACTTTGTGTAGAATCGGTCGACACCTTGTTTAAAGTGTCGACCGCTCTTTGAAGTTATCCGAAAACGTTTCATCTTCTACCATTCCACGCGTGATATTGTTTAAAAAATTCATTATTTCAGCCTTAAATATGACTCAGCTCACCCTCTCCCAAAGTTCTCTCTGATCTAACGTGAGAAATTTAGGGTTTTGTGATAAAAGTGTGAGGTTTTAGTGTTTTGTGCAAGAAACTTTGATGTTTAAGAAGTATAAGTGCAAGAGAAGGAAAAACTTACGACCCAAACCCTGAGGTACTCGAAAATACCTTTAAGATATTCATTTTGATGCTGTAATGACTTATAAAGGATGAAATTTACGTTACATGATTAAGAATACATGAAATTGTGAAAGTAGTTTATGAGTATACACTTTATAAGTCATGTTAACCCGTTTCTGAAATATAAATTTTACAAAGTCTTTGAGTTACAATTTGTTCATGATCTTTTCTAATTATGTGTAGCCAACATTTTAAGGTTTGGATTGATACCTTATTCATTCTGATCCGATTAGTGTAGTGAAAGTTGTGTATATCGGAAGTTGAGGTAAAAACAGGGTATGAACTAATATGGTCATGTTATACTCAATTTTAAAGATGTAGAATTTATGAGACTTGTAAGTAAGAATCTGATCATAACGTCTTCTAAAGAAATGTAGTAGAAAAAATAAGAAAGATATTGATAGCAATCACATGGAATTTGGATAAGTATAGAAAGAGTTATGAGCCCCGAAAGTTAGGTAAAAAACAGAAATAAAATATTGAGTACTTATTTTAGTTAATTGTGATTTTTAAGGTGTTCTTGAAGACAAATCAAAGAAATTAAGAGAAAGTGAATAGAAATTCAGCTTGAAAACGAGGTAATTAATTATGCATGTGTTTGGCCCTTTTGGGGACTGCATCATAAAGAGTAGGATTAAGGTTGTATGCTTAGATGTTAATTAAATCAAGTATGAAATGAACATGTTACATTAAGTATGTATTGAATTCTGCTCGAGGTGTATCGCACCGTGCACCAACCCAATAATATGGGCTTGATTGGTGTTTGTATGCCATTGGTTGTGATTGTATATTATGCTAAGTATCGACTAAGTATATAAAGCATGAAAAGTATGTAAATTACGATTAGTAACAAAGATAGTATTTACATTGGAGATGTTTGTGCTATGTTGATTGCATGATGTTAAGTTATCAAGCTATGCATGATTTATATTAAGTTATCAAGTATTGCATGAAATCATGCTCATGCATCATGTTTTAAGAAAATAACAAAAATGATTTTCCATGCATGTTTTTAAAACGTCGCCCAACCGTATGTTGAGAATGGGATATGGGGAGAGCTGTCTCGAGGGAGGCCAGATGGTGCTAATACCCTATCCCGAGAATTCTCTCATTCGATGCATGAAAAATGTCAAGCAAGTAAAAATCAAGATTAAGAAAACTCGGGGGTGGAGTTGAATTGGCTGCCTTTCCGAGCGAGCCAGATGGTGCTCTGTGAGTTGCCCGTGAGGAAGACCAGATGATGTCATTCTCTCCCTTACGTGTGCCCGTTTATTATGTCAAGAATAAGGATCAAGTATCAAGTTAAGAATCAAGATAAAGAACAAAATAAAGCATGGTTTTAAACATGACATGAGCATTTTAGGCATGTAGGTGATATAATTAAGCTTTATGATGTAGGTGATGAAGCTCGGGATGCGAAATTTAGTCTTCATCACGTGCCATGATATGTGGATAGAGCTACTTTGGAGCGGGATGTTTACGAAACCGAGTGACGACCCGTGGGTGAAAGAAGAAAAAAGTCTTAAATATTTTATTAAGTTTTATGAAAACTTGTTTAAACGAATTGACACGTTTTGGATTATCATGTTGAGAACTTTTGTTAAGTAATTCGATGGGCAATGCTTGAATATTTTGTGCTATTGCCTATCTATGACATAAAATGAATGTAATGGTATTTTGATATATATTTCTATGACGCATTTTTATAAGTATGACGAGATTACATTTATTTTTAACGTTTTTAATGTCTTATGCTTCCGCTACGATTTTAAATCAAGAGTTTTGAACGAGGTTTTAAAAAGATAAATTTTATTGTTGTTTTTAAAGAACGGGATGTTACACCGATAATTATAATTGTCATTTATCGGGCGTTTGTTCGTGTGCGTGACAATGTTGATAGTGTCTACGAATCGTACTAGTCGTCGATTCGTAAGCATATTTTTTTACACAATACTTACATTGTGCCCGATTTTCTAATTTTCTCCGGACATTCATTTTGACAATTTTAAAATGATTTAAAACATCAGACATTTTTATTTTTTTGGGACGAAGAAGTGATGACGTAGATGCTTGTGCAGATGTTTGTCAAATTGAAAATGCCGGATTATTTGTGCCAATTTCTTGAATATCATCATCAGAATTGTAACATATTCTATGTTTTTCCGATCCATCTCAATAAAAAATAATATATAAATTGATACCGTTCACCAATTACTCGGGTCGATGTTGACTTGTACGTGGCAATAAATCTTTAATTCCACAAATACGAGTTATGGAAAAATATTAGAAAAAAATTAGTTCGACGTTAATCGTAATTTTGACGATTAATTAATGATATATTACCGATAAAACATACATCGATGAGTAATTTGTTAATGCTTGAATAAATCGTCAACATACGAGAAAGTAGTTACTAGAATTGGAATTGAGAGTTTGAGAGAATTCAAAAAAAATTTTGGTAAATTTTAACACCAAAATCAACTCTATTTATACCTAAAAAATCGAATATACATATTTTTTTTCCCGATAAAATAAATCATCAACGGTCTAATGACTATTGCAAGCAGCCCACATAGGCTGCTTGAGAGAGAGAGAGAGAGGCCCGGGGGATCGCGCCTCGCGTGTGCGACTGTCGGCCCCTCTCTCTCTCTCTCCCTCGCAGTCTCGCCGACGCCGCGATGGCGACGAGGCGACGGCGACGATCTGCGATGAGGCGAGAGGCGAGAGGTAACGAGGTGAGAGCTAGAGATGGCAAACGAGCCGGCTCGAGCCGGAAAAAATTGGCTCACCGAGCCAAACGAGCCGAGCGAGCCACACGAGCCGAGCCTGACGAGCTTTTTTCAAAAAATTGTGGCTCGAGCCGGCTCGCGAGCCACGAGCCGAGCCCTAGCCCGAGCCTGCCGAGCCAAATGAGCTGAGCCCAACGAGCTAAAATAAAATAAAATTATATTGTAAAACATATGTGTTATTAGAAAAATTATTTTATTCATGCAAAAAAAAATGTGATTGAAATTGAAACATCTCAACAAATTAATATATTAATTTGACATTTGCATCACTACATATTAGATGCATCCCAACTAGGTTGGTACCCATCTAATTGTCAATCATGTGCAAAAATGTCAAAAGTAAAATACAACATAAAGAAAAATAATATGAAAATACAAATTACAATGTAATATTTAAAATTGGAAGTTAAATCTAGTCTTCAAAATCCAAATCTTGAAATTCTTCTACTATGTCGTATTCTCGTTGTTGATCTCTTGTAACGGCGTCGTTCCAATCTTTTAAGCATATAAGTGCCTCCACAAGATCCGGTGCAAGTCTTCCGCGTCGATTATCGTACACATGTCCACCTGCACTAAAAGCACACTCGGAAGCTACAGTTGAAACTGGAGGTGTTAGTACATCACGTGCCATTTTGGAAAGGATGGGAAATGAAGTGGCATTGAGTTTCCACCAACCCAAAATATCAAAATTTTCGTCACCATAAGCAATTTCTGGACGAGTTTCAAGATAACTATCGAGTTCATTTCTTTGTGAATTGTAAGATTGAACGTCGCTAGCTATTTCATGCAATATGTCAGCCATAAAATCTTGTGATGCTCTACCACCACTACCATGACTAGAACTAGTACAACTACGTGAAGAAGAAGTTGTACGATTAACATTTGAATATTTCAATTCATAAGAAGAATATAAAATATCAATGTCATGTCTTAATTGACCAGTAGTAATTGAAGAGGTAACACCTAAATTAGCAGAAATTTTATCTACCATTAAACACGTTCCTTTTAATTTAAACGTAGGATGCAATATGCATGCAAAACAAAATATATTAGGAATGCCAAGCCAATATTTTTTAAATTTTGTTTCCATTTTATGGAGAATACCAGAAAATTCCCTAATGGTTCTATATTTATTAAATGTCCCAGTTAATTTAATGAAAATTAGAAGAACAAGATGAGTGGTGGGATAATAAATTCCCGAACATTGCTTTGTAGCTTCAAAAAATGGTTTGAGAAAATCAAGAAATAAATTAGCAATTTCGCAACTTGTATGATCTAGAGTAATAGAATTTGTTTTTTCATTAATATAATTACAAATAACTAACCAATATGGCTTAGCATTTTCTAACATTAAATACGTAGAATTCCATCTAGTAGTTACATCAGTTTTTAATTTTCTAGGTTTAATGCCAGAACTTTTACAAAAATCTCTATAATCTTGTTGTCGTGCGTTAGATGCAATAATATAACAAATTGCAGACCTAATAGATTCAAGATGAGGGGAAATATAAGACATTCCGTCTTGAACAACTAAATTCAAAATATGACAAACACATCTCAAGTGAAAAATAGAATTATGCGTATCATCTAGTTGAAATAAATTTTTAAAATGAGTAATAGCAACATCATTTGAAGAAGCATTATCAAGAGTAATACTATATTCTTGCAAAATTGAAACAATATCACGAAAAATAGTGATGCCACTGTGAGGATACTCACAACAACGAAATCCTAAAATTCTTTTGTTTAATTGCCAAGAATCATCAATAAAATGAGAAGTTACAACTATATATCCTAAAGCATTAGCTGCACTCCATAAATCAGATGTAATGGAAATCGACATATTACGAGCGTGGGAAAAAAATTCAGTTAATTCATTTTTCATATTATTATACATTTTAATAATATCATTTCTAGCGTTGCTTCTAGGGACTCGTCTAAAGTTAGGATTAACATATTCTTTTTGAAAATTTTCAAATAGCTCACTATCGAACATAGTTAATGCTGTCTCAGATTGGGCTAAATACTTTGTTACTTCTTCTCTCAATCTATTATGAGAATATACAAAATTTCCACTACCACTAGCATTTAAGAGCAATTGTGTAGGTCCTCTCATTTGTTCGTTTTCATGGTATTTACTGTAATGCCTACCAAGGGTGCTAGTAGTACTACCAGGCAAGTACGCATAATTTTTAGTGCAATAATTACATTGAGCAATAATTACGAAAAATAAAAATACGTTAATTAAAAATATTCACTAAATAAAATTTACAAAGAAAAAATTAAACGAATTTGAAAACATACCTTATTGAATGAAAACTCTATACGTAAAAAGAATGATAGCAAGTGTAAGAGATTGATTGAAATTTGAAGGTATAGAGAGAAATAGAAATTAAGAGAAAGAGAGATGAGAAAAAGAAGAATACTAACCTCTAATTTATAGAGGTTTTCGTTGGGG
>QAOC01025752.1:0-50952 GCA_003255005.1 Begonia fuchsioides | reverse complement strand
GCCGAGCTCGAGCCAGGCTCGCTCTACCGAGCCGAGCCTGGCTCGGATCGGCACTGTAGCGGTCCGAGCCTGGCTCGGACCGCTACAGTACCGAGCGGGCGAGCGAGCGAGCTCGTTTGACATGTCTAGTGAGAGCCAGGCGACGACGGACGACGACGACGACCGACCGATGAGGCGACGCGAACAACCGAAGAGGCGAGGCGACAGACGACGAGACTCGACGACAGCGAGGGTCGGCGACGTCGAGCCTGACGAGCCTAGCTCGCTAGGCTCGCGAGCCTCATCCGTCGAGCTCGGCTCGAGCAAGCCAAGATCGGCACTGTTCCGGTCCGAGCCTGGCTCGGCTCGACAACTAACCTAGCCGGCTAAGCGAGCTGTCGAGCCGGGCTCTAGGTTCACAATCAACGCCCATTCCTTCTTCAACCTAGTTCTGGTCACCAACGTCGGCGGCGCCGGCGACGTCCACGCAGTTTCCGTCAGAGGGTCGAGAACGGGGTGGCAAGCGATGTCCAGAAACTGGGGACAGAACTGGCAGAGCAACTCGTACCTCAATGGCCAAAGCCCGTCTTTTAAGGTCACCACCACGACGGCCGAACCCTCATCTCAAACGACGTCGCTCCGGCCGGCTGATCCTTCAGTCAGGCTTACAGCGGTGGGCAATTCTAGTAGACCCTTCATTTAGCTTTACAAATATATAGTGATAAATAGTAATACTGAAGCATTAGAATTAGTATATACTGGCTGGAGATGGAAGGCCTGTTTTTCTTGGCTCTCTATTATTTCCAGCTTCATTTGTGATTTGTGATGCGGTAGACGGCAGAAGTGGAATTCAACCACCCGCCGGCCTCCGATTTGTATTTTCCGGTCTATTCCATTGTTTTTTGTTAGAATGTTTTGATGTTGCATTTTATATTTCTTGAACTCAAGGCAACGGCAAAAAGAATAGCCAACGGCAATGGTCATGGATGGCTGTCAAATAATTGACATTGTATGGCAGATAGGGAAACTGCCCACCCAGTTGAGGCCTTAGAGCTGATGTTCTGCTCCATTCATGGACAACTCCATCTTCTTGCCCAGAATTAGATATCTCTGGCCCTCTACCACTGCCAAAATACCAGGAAATGCTAGAATATTAGGAACTTACAGAGCTTTTTACATCCCTATAAAAGATCTAAAATGATTCTATAATTTGTAAATTTGGCATATGATACTGATAACAACTTCGTGATCGTTTCTTTTCGTGTTTCTTCTGCTCAAACGAGCTATAAAGAAGAGAGTATATTACCTATGGGAAAGCAAGTGAGCCTCCTCGGCGGCAAAATTATGCACTAACTGTCATTATTTGGAATCCAAGAGTAAGTTAGAACCTGTTCCGAAAGGTATATGCATTCCATTTTGGAACTGCAAAGCAAGGAAACTCTTATCTTAATCAGAGAGAGAGAGAGAGAGAGAGAGGGAGGATAAAGGCCTACTACACTCCCCAGGTTCACAGACATTGCAATGAAGATACTGAAGCTAACGGCCTCAGAAATAAAAGGTCACCTTATGTGTTTGAATCTGGTTTGGCGACTCTCTCAACGAATCTTCCATCTGGGTCGGAGGCCCTACACTATTTATCTCATCAAGATTGGTCCAATTGCTGCAAATACCACACGCCAACAGAAGACAAAGAAAAACAATCGGGTGGAGCAAGAAAATAGAATGAAAATGACGTTTTTGAAGAGCATTTATTTGTGTTTGCCGTGTTTCCGTACAGATTTTTTTTTTTTTAATTTAAGAAACGCATTTATGGACCAAAGTCATCATCTGGCCCACACAAGTCATTTCACTTATTTATTTTAGAGCAAATTAAAAATCACTTTTGGATAATTTTAACGAGTATTATATTACGGCTAAATTCATTACCTCGACTATGGTTTCGTTAAAAAAAAGGTAAAAATGAAAAAAAAAAACAAAACTATTATGAAATATGCTGAAAGAGTCTCGAATTTCTCAATAGATTAAAAAAACCATGGTAAATATTGGCTCTTCTAAACTACCTATATGCGAGAGGCCAAGTGGAAGTAGTACCATCCACACATATTTAGCGTGCATATGGGAGAAGGGGAGGTTCACTCCCAATGCTAACAATACGTCCTAAATTGATTGAGTATTTGAGTTAACAAACTGGAAAAATACTCTACCAAGCTCGACTTTAAAACATGAACTCGCAGTATCCAATTTGAGTAAAATAGTGAAATATGTGTTAATTATTCTAATTTCTACCAACCCATCAGAATTCATGTTTAGTTGTGATGGTCCAATAATTGACCAATTTCGTACATCTTTATTACCGAAGACGGTTGAAGCTATTATTTGTACTCAAAGTTAGCTTCTTTCCAAAAATTCATCTTTCGTCGACTAAGTTAAGGAGTACAAAACTATTGATGAATTACTAATTAAAGTTATTGATTTATTATTTTCGATCGTTGAATTCATTATTTTACTTTGTCTTATGTCTGTTTAATAGAAATTGTCGCTAATAACTCACGAGGTGCAGTTGGAGACGAAGATTCAACAACTATTATTTATTAGAATCTAATAGTTATTATTTACAAAATTTGGTTGTTCATATTTTTGTTTTACGTTGGTCTCTATTTAGTAAGGAAGTTTTGGTTTTACATATGGATAATGAATGTATCACATTGTTTTGAATATTTTAGATTTAATTGTTAATTTTGATGGATTATATGTGTTTTTATACATAAGTGATACATATTATGATGTCATGGATTTACAAATTTTTTGGGAGTATATATTAAATATATTTTAATTTTTTTATAATCTGACTGGTCAATCCAACCCGACTCACATCCACCCCTAACGTGACCAACGTAGCCCTCTGCCCCATGAAAATCCTATAAATACTCCTTTATTTTTTTCATTTTTTAAAAAAAATAATAGTTTAGCATAATTATGCCAAAATTTTCAATTTTCACTATTCATCCTAGATCCGACAACAAACGATTATAAGAGGTTAGGGAGACTATTAGAGCCAACCTTACATATGATACCGAGATATATATAAAGGGGTCATCCCAATTGAGGTCATCTCGACTTGCCCGAAAATGTTGTCTCACGACCATGTCTCATATTTCAGCTCATCTTAGAGATTTAAGACGCGAGAGCAGGAACAATTATTCCATGATATATATGCACACCAATTGATTATCCTGCTAAAGTCTATCATGCTTGAGACATTTGATTCGATGAGGTTAATTGAGATATTTAAGATGATTGGTCTGTGATAATTTTGTGAGATGTAGGATCACGTAGAAAGTGGGGATCATCTATATTAACTTCAGTTGGCGAGTTGGCAATGAGAGGACTTATTTATTTGGCTTTGACATGATTGTGACGATGACAGCTATCAATCATTTGATTTGTTATCCCAATGACGATGGTAACGCTAGAGATACATATTACCGCTAGAGATACATATTACCATCTATTCCAACCTAGTGAGTTCACTAGGAACGACTATCAAGTAGTATTCTTATGCATTTTTTGAAACATTTCATAAGTAAATTATCAATGTACATTACTTATGTGATTTTGAGTATAAAACGTTTTGTTATTACAGTTTGTTGAAGTTAATGTTGGATTGTTTAAAGTTGGTTAATAATGATCTTTCAAATTATGGATACGTTAATTGTTGGAAGTTGGTTAAGTATCGCTAAAGGTTGCGAGTGAAATAGAAAAATAAATATTAGATTATTTGATGGATCAATCGACACTTGTGATGATCAGTTGACCCTTAAAGGAAGTATAGGTCGACACATTATTTAGAGGTTAACATTTTGATGTGTTATGCCTAAATTGCAATTGACACTTTATGACCGATCGACCGATCTTCAGAGATAATTAAAGGAGAAGCCATATTTTTTATAAAAAATTAGGATAAAATAAATTAATATTATTTAAGTTAGATTAAGATAATTGATGACTTTGACGAGCAACTTAGAAGAGATGGAATGTATTGATGACATCTCGTGCTTACTTTTCACCTCCACCTTACATAATTTACCTTTTAATTTTAACCCTAGCTAAACTTTATCTTCAGCCATCTTTGAACTACGAAAATATTCTCTGTGTCTCTCTGTATTTTCTCCATATTTGAGAGTTGTGGTGAAGTTTTGGTTAGAAGTTAAGAAAGAGAAGAGTTTTGTGCACATAAAGTGAAGTTAGTCCAACCTAAAAGTAAGGAAAGAAAGGAGATGAGAAACCCAGGACCAAGAGATTTATGATATGAAGTTCTCTGTTCTAAGGTATCTAATCTCACCCTAAAATGATATTTAAGTTGATGTATTAGCCTTCAGTGGTTGATTGTGCATGATTTGCATGTATTATGTCAAGTTATGCAAAATTTTGGACAATTATGTGCTGTTTTGGAATTTGAATTTTTAAGTGGTCTTCAAGTGATCAATTAACTTTGACTTCTTCAGGTGATTTAAATTAGACATATTAAGGATGATTGTGACACTTTAATCACTTTAAATGGATTAGTGTATCTCAAGTTACAGAGGTTTGAAGTTGAAGTTGATATAAAAACATAGCATTTCTGAGACTTTTCATTTGAGTTTCTTTTATGGTATTAGAGTTACCAAGTAATCAAGTGCAAGAAATTAAGCTATCAAGTGACCAAGTTTAAGCTAAGAACCTAACGTAAGTCAACATTGCTTGTCTTTGGCCTAGAAATGGGTCTACATTTTAAAGAGGATTTATATGAATTGTTATAGTTAGAATGTGACTTTTATAATTCACGCACGATACTGGACTATTTAGGGTGTAAGCACAATACTCCGATCTCAAGGCATTTGAGGATTGTTTGTGTGCTTCTTTACTATTGATTGATTGTTTGATATATTGTACTAGAATTTAATGTCATTACTTGAGGGTGTACTAAAGTCGTTTGTCACCATGTTCATGCATCATGTTTTCATAAAAGTACAAAATGTTTTACATGCATGGTTTATATGATGTAACTCAACTGAGTATTGAAGGTAAAATTGAGTAAAGTTTCCTCGAGGGAGGTCATACGGTGCTAATCCTCAATTTTTTCATACTTTCAATATTTAATGCATAATGTATGTAATTATCTAATGTTCTAGGTGAGATTGAACTAGGTTGTCCTATACTGCGGACTGTATGGTTGCCATTAATTTGGTTGTTTTGGACCATATGATATCTTTCATCCCTGTACGATGTGTTGCCCACACTAAAGTAAATACGTGAAAAGAAATGAAATAAATGTATATGAAAAATTGCATGGTTTTATAAAATGTATAGTCATGCAGTTCATGTTTAGGACACTGTATGTTACTTACTGAGCCTTAAGCTCATTAGATTAAACTTTGTAATGTAGGCGATGACATTGAAAGTGAGAAGTTTGCTCCTAGTTCTTAGATTGATGTAATGGAGGGAGTATGTCCGGTGCAGATGCTTGAGATAGTTAAGCGAATTCGACTGGTGGTGTTATATGTAAAATGAACTTATATGTGTTTTAAAAGTTACTTTTAAGAATGTGTTTTGGTAGAAAAAAAATCATATTTTGTAAAATAAGTGTTTGTAATGGTTTGTAAACCTTATGTTTTGTTAACATGAAATGTAAATTGTGAATTGGTTTTATAATTTAAATGAGTTTGCTTTTAATAAAGTTTTCCGTTGTATTATAACGTAAATGAATTAATTGACACATTTTTTGTTAAAATAAAACATTTAAAAAAAAATGTAAAGAAAGACAGGACGCTACACTTACGATTGATATTAAATGCCAACGATGTTGAGGTCTTTGGGAAGGATCTGATGGCGATCATGAAAATTGTTCACAACATCATCAGTCATATTATCGTACTCTCGTGACAGTCATTGTGACTTAGTTAGTTTCAGGGATCTATATGTAATGTACATGTTGTACACTTAACAAACAGCTCAACCCAGATACATGATATTTCGACACATAGCCAAAGTACATAAAGGAGGTTTGAAGATTCTTCCGTATGATTTGATGATCTACAAGCTTATCCAAAAGTTTGTTAGCCCTGCGAGGAGTTGATTAAGATTGTCAGGGGGGCGGGTGATGGCGTTTTAATGGTTCTTGTAGAGGAGAAATGATTCTCGTGGGTAGTTTCAGATAGTCACCCTTACTATGATTTTTATCCAAAATGAAATTGCCATTTTTTTTCTACATTTCTTGTCATTTGTAGAAAAATCCAAAGACAGTTATAACAAATTAATTATAAACAAAACCAACCCAAATACTAATATTTCTTTAATCAACCAGACTAAACCCTAAAATTATTGGTTGGATCGGGGTTTGCCCATCTCTAGAGTTAGGGTTCAAAAAGAGTTCAAAAACCCCTCAAATTTAGAGTTCAAAAAGAAATTTATCATATGAGCTCATGAGCTTTATCGTCCTTTCGGTGTATTGAAAAGATAACTACTATATATGATGCTCATGCTTAATTTGACACACATTACATTATGATAAAATAAAAGAGAAAGGGAGATAGAGATACGAGAAAATATTTGTCAACGCTATTCGACACTTAAGGCTTCCATTCAAAGATTCTTCTCTTTTTGTCCCACGAGAATTTACTTAATTGACTGAGAAGGTTAATCAAATCTTGCACTTTAATCTTTTTAAAAATCTCATCAGTTCCTGTGTTTAGAAAAATTGTTAATACTAACAGGGTTATAGTTCTACAATTGATTTTAACTCACACTTTAGATGAAAAACACACGTGAAGAGAGTAAAGTATTGAGTAAAAATTTAGTAATGCTTCAGTAGTTGACTGTTTCATTTTTGGAATTTGAATCTTTTTCTCGTAAACTGCCGCGGTCGACAATTGCAAAATTTCAACTTCAAGAAACTGAAAACATAAAGAGTAAAACTAAACTTTGGGTCTAAGTTTTCAAAAAATAAGTTAAACTAGGCTTGAGTTTTTGGAAACAAAATTTGGGCTCGTCGAACGCTACACAAGGTTGCCTCATTCGTCTAATTCGTGTCTCATTCGGACGCATTATAATCGTTGGACAGCATCGTGATGATGATGAGAGATCGTCACAGCCCTCGCACGTTGGAGACCGTCCTCGGGTTCCTGATTCGCCGTTGTCGGTAGAACTAGTGGTGTCAATCAAGTCGGCTCGAGCCCAAGACGGCCGACTCGTCGAGCCTGTCAAGCCAAACGAGTTGAGCCTGTCGAGCCTATTTGAGCCGAGCCAGACGAGCCCAACATACAAAATTTGTTTTCGTATATTGAAGTTTTATAGCTTTTCGTATTGTGTAATTTTAAATTTTGATGAAAAAGTTATGTCTATTGTTTTCTGCAATCCAAAAAAAATTTTCATGATAATGTTTATATATAGCGCCTCCATTATGCCAAAGAAACACGAAAACAATATCATTGAATAAAAATGTCAAAGAAACTCGAAAACAATAGCATCGAAACATTAAATCAATAGCATTCAACATATATAGCATCCGATTTTAAATCAATTCGTGAAAGAGGTAACAATTAATAATCATGCATTGTACGAATTGAAATATAAACACTGAAATCATTCATTGTGCCAAATAAAAAGTAAAATAAGTTACAAAAAAGTCTACTAATTGTTCGAAAAGCTTACAGAAGAACGAATCTACTCCACAGAGGGACGGGTGGAGCAGCAGTGGGTATGGCCTCTGGCGAGTTGGTAAAAATCCCAGCCCAATGTCCGTTTTGTGACTTGTCGAACCTCCGATCCAAGGTTGAGATGCGGGCATCCATCGTGTCAAGGCGTCAGTGGATTCTCTCAAATGAATTCTCCAAAAATTCCTAGTGGTCGTGCAAAAACGCCTCGATCCGGCGGGTTGTTGATTGACGAGGACGAATAGCTGCTTCAACTTCTTGTTCTTGGTCTTGCTCAGCGCCCTCGTGCTGGAGTGACTGTGATGTCGAACCAGGATGATCGGCTTTGAAGATCCACTCGCCGTCGGTGTTTTCCACAATACCGATTCTCTCAAGGGTAGATTGAGTGTAGGTGTCGACTTTCCTAACCGGGAGAGGTGTCTCGGAGGAAGGAAAGGTGACACCGTGTTGGTGGAAAATTTTCGTCAACAAAAGATTGAACGGCATTGACTTAGACGAGTTTTCAAAAAGATCAATCATCCTTTTTAAAATTACATAACCAACGTTAAAGTTGGTTCCAGTGAAAATGTGGTAAAGAACGTGCAAATCCATACCACTCACGCGATCTCTTTGTCCATCCCTAGGTAGGAGGTTGTAAGAGATCATGTGGTGGACAAGACGAGCCGTGACGTTCAAGTCATTGGCTTTTGGTTTAAGGGGAATGTGAGTATTGGAATTTTTCATAACGGAGCGGAGAAACTGAGTGTATTCACTCGTTTCGACACAAGGAGGCTCGGTGAAAGGCTCGTAGTAGCGAGAGGCTCTCTCGTTGCCTATACAATTCAACATCTTATTGAGCTTACGAGACGTAATAGTTATGCGTTCACCGTACACATAACTAGACACTTGTAGAGGGTTTGGTAAAAACGAAAAATTAGCATAAAACATGCGAATTGAAGTTTCGTAATATGGTCCACGAAATTGAAACAACTCAGACAAACCAACACGATCGAATAACTCGTGAATCAGTAGGTTACAGATGGAATTCGGTTGGAAAACACGGCTTGGAATAATGGACTTGCATTGGAAATCAGATAAAAATTTTTGTTGACATTCTAAATCTAACTACAAACTAGAATCAAACGAGGACCCTACAATAGGTTCCTCCGGAATCGAAACGGATGTGACTTTCGATTTTTTTGAAACTTTACATTTTTTTTAGCGCGACGTGGATGCCATTTCAAATGAATAGGTAAAATGTAGGTAGAATAGTGGTAGTTACCTCTACGCTTGACGATTCGGCATAGAGAAGGGCGAAAACACGAAGAAATTGGAGTGGCGCATCGGAATTCGTTGAAATTCGTTGGAAAATTGTGATTTTAGGCCACCGGTCTAGGATTTAATGGGGCCCGCGGTCGACACCTTGTTACACTGTGGTCGACACCATAAACGCTTTCAAGGAGATGCATCGACACCAGACTGTGCGGTCGACACCCTAAAACGCTATGTATTGAACTGCGGTCGACCCCTTATTTTGCGGTCGACACCATCAACGCTCTGGAATGAGATGCGGTTGACACCATACTGTGCGGTCGACACCCTAAAACGCTCTGTATTGAACTACGGTCGACTCTTATTTTGCGGTCGACACCATCAACGCTCTGAAATGAGATGCGGTCGACACCATACCGTGCGGTCGACACCCTGAAACGCTCTGTATTGAATTGCGGTCGACCCCTTATTTTGCGGTCGACACCATCAACGCTCTAGAATGAGATGCGGTCAACATCATATTGTGCGGTCGACACCCTGAAACGCTCTGTATTGAACTGCGGTCGACCCCTTATTTTGCGGTCGACACCATAAACGCTCTTCAAGGAGATGCGGTCGACACTAGACTATGCGGTCGACACCCTAAAACGCTATGTATTGAACTGCGGTCGACCCCTTACGATGCGGTCGACACCCTAAACGTTGGCAGGCGAAGGTGTGGTCGACACCTTTGTATAAATGCGGTTGACACTATTGCCAAGCGGTCGACACTTTCTATCATTGCAGTCGACACTTACGCTTATTCCAGGAAAATGAAAAACCGAAAGAAGAATGGAAAGTTGCTTACATTATCAACCTCGGTCGACACTTTCTATCATTGCGGTCGACACTTAAGCTTATTTCAGGAAAATGAAAAACCGAAAGAAGAATGGAAAGTTGCTTACATTATCAAGGTTGACATTTGCATCACTACACCTTAGATGCATCCCAACTAGGTTGACACCCATCTAAGTTTCAATCATGTGCAAAATATCAAACGATTACAATTGTTACCGTTTACATGAAATCACAAATGTACACGCGTACAAGAATAGGTAAAAAATTCTTGAACTCCTAACGTACAGCGTCGCATCTAGTCTTCAAATTCTAAGTTCTTGAACTCCTCTGCAAGTGCGTCCTCTCGTTGTTGGTCCCTCGTGACTGCGTCGCTCCAGTCCTTCATGCAAATGAGTGCTTCCACGAGCTCCGGTGCCAGACTTCCCCGTCGATCCTCGTACACACGTCCACTTGCACTAAAAGCTGACTCCGAAGCTACAATTGAGACATGCGGTGTTAGTAAATCCCGTGTCATGTTCGAGAGCACCGGATACATGGCTGCGTTGGATTTCCACCAACCCAATATGTCGAATGTCTCGTCTCGAGAAATTCGAACTCGAGACACCAAATACGCGTCGAGTTCACTCTTATCGAAACCATATTGATGCACATCGCTTTCTAGTTGGGCGTCAATGGCATCCATAGGATTTAACGCTCTTCCAAAACCCGAACTACCACCCGACGTCGATGCCACATCGGACGAAGTATGAGTTCTTGCACCGAAAAATCTAGTTTGGTAAGTACCAAATAAAGTAGCAAGGTTGCTACGCAATGTGTTTGGACTGCATACGGGGGCGAAACCTAGGTTCTCCGAAATTTTATCAAGCATCAACTTCGTGCCCTTGATTTTATATTTCGGATGCATAATACTAGCAAATGAAAAAATAGAAGATACTTGAAGCCAATATTTCTGAAATTTAAATTCCATTGAAGTTACGATTTCATTAAATGCATCAATTTTTTTATATCTTTCAAAAGTAGAAGTCAATCTTACGAACCAAGGAAGCACAAGATGCGTAGTCGGGTAATAAATTACCGACGTTTTCTATTTCTTGGCCCGAGGGGCGGATGTGAATGCTTGTGCAGATATGTGTGTCAATCCGACGGAAAATGCCGGATTCATAGGTGCAACTTCTTGCACCTCATCGTCGGAAGACGGAAACGTTTCGAATTCTACGTATTTAGGCGGTGAATCCATAACAAACAATGAAATATTTTTTAAAAAATTATTACTTCGATACCGTTCACCGAGTTGTTGATGATTGTAAAGAGAATCGTAGAACGATCAACAGCTAGAAGACTTTCAAGCGCGAAGACTTGACAACGATTTGCACAGAGAGTTTCGGGTAAGAAATTCTCGGCTAACTCCCACAATTTATAGAATTCCATCATAACAGCTACCTCTGGTCGACCTGCAGTACTTACAGGGTCGACCGGAAGTTTCCGTTGAATATGCAAATTTTAGCCGTTACATTTTAGCGGTCGACTCTTTTTACAACGTCGGTCGACACAAACTTTGTGTATACCGGTCGACCCTTTTATAATGGCGGTCGACACTTTCACTAACGAAAAAAACCTTGCGGTCGACATATATAAACGTGGTCGACACCTAAAATATTCTGTAAGATTAGCCGGTCGACACCTTCGCATGTGGTCGACCTACAAAATTTATAATGTCGATTAAGTGTCGACCGCTGTTAAACTAAGGGTCGACCGCACAACAGGTATTCCGAGCCTACCGAGCCAGCTTGCGAGCCAGCTTGAGCGAGCCGACATGCTAGGCTCAGTACGGGCTCGAGCTTTGACTCGAGTCGGCTCGCTCGTTTGCCATCGTTAGGTAGAACCATGTCGTGGCGAATTTGGTTCCATTGCAAACAAGAGGATGTTTAACAAAGTCTTCTTGGTACAATCGGTAATACCTCCCAGACCAGTTGTATTTGCAGCATTTGAAGTCTTGAGGATTTGGCAGATGGCTGCTGACATTGATTTGCTCGGTATTTTTGAGTTATCAGGCACATCAGCGGAGCGATTAGTAATGTTATTTTACGCAAACATCGTGGTATCTGCGGGCAGCGGTAATTCAAAGACATTTATGTTTGGGCGAGATGTGGTTATTTACCAAAGTACATCAACCGAATTATCGATTATTCAGATCAGTCCGAGGATGGGCAAGGCGATATGTATTACAACTCCGCTCAGGCCGCACCTTGTATTGTACATGTGGTCAAATTATCATTTTTTAGGCAAATTCGGGCGTCGGATAGTCGAACAGATTCTTCGATGAAGCCAAAAGCGAACGAGCTCAACGTGGTAGCTCGGGTGATCCAGAACATGATATCTCACACAATTCTTCTTAGAAACGGACATCGCGAGCTGATAACTCATATGGACTTATATATTATGTATTGTCTTTATGATAGAGCAGATGAACATGTTTCATACTATGCAGATGCAGCAGATTGACAGTTACCATGTCGACCAAATGCAAAAGATAAACAGGATTGGGCACACAGTGGACGAGATGCGGCGCACGCTGGATACGGCCGAGATGTTTTAAGTTTCTCCTTTTGACTAGGATCCTCCACGGTCCTTACTAGATTGTGGCAATATTTAGTTGTTTTTTCATTATTATTGTACTTTTATTCGTGATATTATTATTGTATGTTTCAATTTGTAATGAACATGTCTTTCTTCTTTTTTTTCTTCAACATTAGAATACATTTATTTTACTATCGACTTATCCATCTCGGTCAGGCTCGCTACCTTTTACGAGGTTTTGAATTTTGGACGGGTTCCGGTACTGATTCTCAGAGATTATTTTGTGACTCTTGTGTGCCTACGTTGAAGCCTATGAACATGTCTTCCTTTGCGGCATATCGTCGAGCGTCTGAAGTTGACGTTGTTCCGGGACATGATTTCTTATTATGCCTACTCCTACTGCACGTATCACGTTGCACAGTGCCGTACAATAAACCTGAAGTTATGATAACATTGTGTTCTTTACTTACCATCTCCATTATAGATGAGATTTTCTACATAGGCTGACTCTTGAACCTGTCAAGTGGCCGCCACCCATTTTGCATATGCAAGTCGATTTTCCAATACTCGAGTGCAAGTATGACCATCAACGAAAGTTTTAATTTTGATTCTTTCTTCTCCATGCATCTTTGAAGCATAAAGGCGCCATTGACATCTATCTACACATATTGTTGTTAGTCTCTTTGGATCGCTTCTTTTGAAAGTGATCCCATATCAATTTGATAATGCATTCTTCGTTATTTCATCTTTCAAATCTTTAACAGATGAGTACCTTTTATCGAGATAAAGCTCGCCCTCGGCCACCGCTAACAAACTCAAAACTTCTGCTGTATCTTTCTCGTCTGATTCAGGTAGTGTAGTCAAAGCCATCATATTTGCCTCATCTGAAGAAGATTGAACCTCTACATCATATCCACCGTCAAAAGGTTGCAAATGAGGGACATATGTATTAGGTTCGTAAACTCAATTCATATTTGATTCACTTTCTTCTGCTTCATCTTCCTTGTTATTCGTCACTTCTAACCACCAGTTGTTCGAGCTACGAGCCATTATAGCAGATATAAAACTATTTTTCGAAAGTGTGATTTTCCATGAGAAAGAATGACTAATTTATAGTTTGTTTGGGCTATTGAACGCATGACGTGGCTCCCTCGGACGAATGATGCATCCGAGTGAGGCACGAATCAGACGAATGATGCAAGAATCGGACGAATGATGCATTCGATTCTTGCCTCATTCGTCTGAGTGAGGCACGATCAGACGAATGAGGAAACCGAGTACTCGTCCGACGAGTCTAAATTTTGTTTTTCGAAAACTCAGCTCCGATTTGACCTATTTTTCGAAAACTGTGTCCCAAAATTTTTTTTTACTCAAACATAAATTAGTAATTTTATAATAATTATGAAATTTAAAAATAATATATTATATTGTTTCCGTAATAAAAAGTTGAGATTTGAGTGAGGCTGTACGGTTAATCTTTGAGCCTAGGAGACGTCACCAGCTGAATTTCACGGATCATCCCTACTTCTCATCTTCATCTTCATCTTCTTCAAACCCTCTGTAAATTAACCTTTATTTGAAGAAACTACGTTTAACAATATCGTGAGTGAATAATACCACAATAAAAATGGTGTTATAGAAATTATAAATTTCATTTCATACAATAGAATCTTGAAACTCTTTTCTAATAATGGATGGTTGTTTGCTTTCGACATAAAATTAATGTTTTGACAAAATAACTGTAGCCATATTGACTTGTGTCATATAATTCTTGTGAAATTTATATATTGCATGAAATAAAAGAAATTAATTCAGTAGATCTACTTATTTTCCTATCACATGTTTATCTATTTTCTGTCTTAGTAGATACGATGATACTTGATATGAATTTATTTTAATATTAATATACCCTTGCACTTTCACAACACCACACGTTGCCATGTCTTGCTACGACAGTGACAAATTAAAGAAAAACAGTAAATGTAGCAAAGTTAGTGGTGTTAATAATTCGAAATATAATATCATTAATGTAAATAATAATGACAAAAAGGGTCATATCTAGTGTTTTTCAAAAAAAGCGAAGCATTGTCCTTTCTGATTTGAGAGACCATTTTTTTCTTGCTTTTGGGACCTTGTAATTGTTCAGTTTAGTCCCCAAAAGCGTAACATCATTGATGGAATGCAAAATGATAATACTATCATCTTATAATTGGAAGTGACAAATAAAGGAGCTTAAGATTTGTTCGGTTAAAATACATATGTCGAGATTGGATCGCCTTTTGAGCTCCCAATCACAATTCAGGAGACCAAGAAATAATTTCCATCTTGAAATTCTCATCTTACAGTTGATTAATTGTTTCTCCTGCTTAACTGTGAAAAGTTCCAAGAATGGTATGGGTACCTTAGGACCATACTGCTGTTAACTTTAGGAAGATTTTGGATTTTATACGAGAATTATTCAGTACAAGTTTGGAAATTTATGTGTAAACAATCTCATGCTTTACGACTACTTCAAGAAGGTAAAAGAGTCCAAAACTAGTTGACTTTACTAAAACAAGAAAAATTTTAAAATAGCTCAAGAAATTTGAGTAAATCATTGATTATTCAAAAACAAATCAAAAAGGTGGGGAGACATGTTTCTCATAAATGAAAGTCACAGGAAAGTAGGATATCAGACTAAGGAAAGTGGAGTTAAAAGACAGCAAACAATCATCCAAACTGCAGCGCAAAGTTTCACTGTATAAATCGCAACCTATCTTCTCAAAATCCAATAATTAGGGTTAGAGTTAGAATTTATTGATGACAAACAGAAAGTTATAGAGGCATTGTTAATTCCACCAGTGCAGTAACGTGGGTCATTCTATAATGAGGAGTTCCATTGAACGTTTTAGTTTAGGGGTCGAAGCTCTGCTGCAGGGCTCTTGACCCTGCCTTATAGGAGCGTTGGAGTCTTCATTCAGACACCATTGATGACCTATCTCTCCCTCCATCTCTCTCTCTTTCTCTCTCTTACATGGGCATGCCTGTTAGAAGTAAACATTGATTACGTTGGTAGAACCAAGGAGAAACAGTAGAACTACGACAGACACTTGATTCATTAGGGTTGAAAAGAGCTAACCAGAAAACAAGTTATCTGAGTAATCAGATTACTATTAACTTTCTAAGTATTCATTTATATTGTTTATAAATACATAGAGAGGGAAGCGATAGAGGAAAAAGATAAGAGAGAGAGAGAGAGTGAGTGGCAGAGAGGGTTCAAAGATATTGACCCAGCTGTTCAGCTGCAACGACAGAAAGATTGTACATTCCTGATAAGCTGTGACAGATTTAAATGAGACGTCTGGAGATGGGTTTTGCAGTGAAGGAAATTACAATAAAAGGGTAAAAATAATTTATAAAAAACATTAAAATAATCAAATTATTTGTTCTGAGTAGGGTTTAAAAGTGAAAGTGAAAAGTCGGCGTCCAAGTAAAGGACATTCCCATTCCACTGATGGAAACAAGCACCTTTCTTGTAACTGGTTTTCTTAAGGTTCTGTTTTTGGTTTGGATGTTCTTATTTCTTCACTTAAATAAGCTTTCTATTCTGAATAAAAACACCCCATTTTGTAGTAAGATTACTGTTACGAACAGATGATTCCTGATATTTACAAATGATTCATCCTTAATATTAACTGAGGAAAAAAGACTTCTCTAAAGGAAATTACCTAAATCTCCAATTGCGCTTGGCAGCTCAGACTGATGGCAAGGCCACAGAGAGATTGTCTGACGAATTAAGCTATTGAACAACTGTCATCGGAGATTTAGGTCTAGTTTTCCTCTGAAAATACTTGGTTTATGTCACAAAAAATATTAATCGAAGTTGAAAATCATGGGATGAAGATAGAAACTTGGCTCTGAAAAAGAGACAAACGCACTAGAAAAAAGGAAATGTATATCATCAATCTTTTGAGGCTGTTAAGATTGTTGTGAAAGAAGAGACACACAAACCTAACTATGAACCACAAATTTTGCTGCAAAAAAAAAACAATAAATAAACAAAGACTTGTTGGGTCAACCTCAGGCGGTTATCTAGACTAGCCAAACAAAGTCACTCATCCTTACTAATTAAATAAATATTAAATGCATTGTCTTCTGCTCTCTCTCTCTCCATCTCAGTTGTTCTAGAGAGAGAAAGAGGGTTCTTTTCAACGTTCTTTGGAAGGAAGGAATTGACTGGTTAGAATGAGTGCCTTCGTTTCCTTGCTGTTATTGAAAAGAAAGATGTCTAAGCTCTGTACAGCCTCGACCTAGCACACATCACGTTAAGACTCTTTCTTGTCAATTTAGAGATGGACCAGCCTTAAAACTTACCACGCCTCTCCCTACATCCTTTGTTTTTTTCCTTTCAAATTTTACCTTTATCTCCTACTTCTGTTACTGATTAATCAGCACTGCCATTCTCACTTGGTCAGAAACTTCATAATCTTGATCATAATTGGCTCAAGTACATGAATTTGTTTGATGGAAAATATTTAAACCTTGTATTACTTCTGATAAAAGATATAAAATTGTATTTTTGGTTGAAGATACGATAATTAGTCAGGATAAAAAATGACCCACTCTGAGAGTATGGATAAATATATTATCTTATTTATAAACCTAAACGGTAGGTGGTCAGAGTTGTTAAATAGCTAGCATTTACAGTGAAATGAAAAGCCTGCTGTAGCTTTTGTTCAATCAACTTTTTCTTCAACAGTTTAACTTAGCCTTTCTTTTGCAGAGCTCTTTTTCCACTTACATGTGTTTTAAGTAAATTTCAATGTATGGATTAGTAAATTTAGTCATATTTCTGCATGATCAGTAGATTTATCTCTTTTGTGGACGTCATAAATAACAAGGGTTACTTTGAATATTAATTTGTTTTTTATGTATTCGATGAGTTTGTAACAGTTGCAGATATCATCAGCAAGTGTCAGAAATGAAATGAAATCATGGAGGGTAAGCGTGTAGTTACAAATACAGAAGAAAATCTAAAATGGTTTTGTCTGTTATTCCTCTTTCTTCTTCGTCTTCTTCAATGGGTATGGTTCAAACTGACATGGATACTCCCTCACTCAATCCTAACTATGGAATACTTCCATCTCTTTCTTCTTCAGACAGCCAAGTTGAAAATAGAAGAGCTTTTTGGGGTTTTCCTTTTTCAGCAAGCAGAAGCTCAGATGAACCCTACTGCAATAGTGATGGGGGAGAAGGAAAGGGCTCTGATTGCAGCGACGATATGAACAAAAATGGCGACGGGAATGAAGAAAACCCTCATGGGAACGCGATGAGTGGGAAAGAGAGTGATAGTGGAATACAGTCGAAGCTATGTGCTAGAGGCCATTGGAGGCCTGCTGAAGATACCAAGTTGAAGGAGCTTGTTGCGCTTTATGGTCCTCAAAACTGGAATCTGATTGCCGAGAAGTTGGATGGAAGATCTGGTGAGAAAATTCACTTTTTTTGTCTATCCACTCGTTTCTCTAGTTTCAGTAGCAGTTGCTTTTATTAGATTATCAGTGAACCTCCAAATGTAGCTATTAGACTTGAAAATGATTCGGTTACTTGCTATGTTTTGAAATTAGTTTGTTGATTCTATTTCTAGCAGACAAGATCTGAGCTCTTTCTTTTGTTTTTCTTTTAAACTTAGTGTTTTGCTGAGTCCATCAGTTTTCTTTCCAGGTCAAAACTTTTGAGCCTTGAACTAAACTGAACATTATGCTTTTTAAGGTAAAAGCTGCAGACTGAGATGGTTTAACCAGCTAGATCCGAGGATTAACAGAAGAGCTTTCAGTGAAGAAGAAGAGGAGAGATTGATGCAAGCTCATAGAGTTTACGGTAACAAATGGGCGTTAATAGCAAGGCTATTTCCAGGTAGAACTGACAATGCGGTGAAAAATCATTGGCATGTTATAATGGCAAGGAAATACAGAGAACAATCTAGTGCTTTCAGGAGGAGAAAGATGAGTCTGAGTCAGCCTGTTTACGGTAAAATGGAGGAAGATCAAAGCTTTTTCAACGCCTGCAATGGAGGAGGAATGGACAACAATTTCTCTCTCTACTCTTTTGGGAGCTTCAGCGGAGCTTATTATGGGACTGATTACAGCTCGGGTGGCTCAACTCAAACGGCAGTTGGAGGGGAAGCTTGTTATGGGTCCTTTGCAGAACCACAGCAGACTACTTTTGAATTCTTCCCAGGTGAGTTAACAAGCTTTCCAAAACTGTTTTTCACAAAAACTTCTCACAAGCTCATCATATTGTGCAACAGCTGCTTCGATGATGGATCACAGGCTTGTATTGGAAAGGTTTAGTCAAGAAACACTAATTTCTGAAATCTACTCAAATTATAAACCAAATACGAGGACGATGACAGGATTTGATCAGTCAAACAATCCCAGCGCCACACCAGTTTCGATAGCAGAGACGAGATTTGACAGCCATTTAGGGAGCAGCCCACCAAAGTTTATTGACTTTCTTGGGGTTGGAGCTACCTGAAATCCAAACTCAAAAAGAGAAAGAAAAACAAGAAACTTGAGAAGGCATGGAAAAAGCTGCAAATCAGAAGGGTTTCAACGTTGTTCAGTGGGGATGACTTCGATCTGGTTGAAGTGGTCCAAAATTAAGGTTAGAGAGATAGTAGGAGAGAGAGAGGAGGGATTTGATTTGTTTTGTTTCAGTTTGTGACAGTAGAAAAGAATGCTAAAAGCTAAGTTTCACCATCATTTTCCTACCAAGTTGCGCTTATAATGAAACACCATTTCTGGAAACCCTAACTGAACTCAGGATTATCGTCTTCTTCCCATATTTCTACGTTTCCTGTCATTTCCATCACTTCCAGACAATCAACGTGGTCTGCCATTTGGACCAACTGTGCCTACAATTTCCCAGGGGCCATCTTTCCTATTAATACCGGATCTGTGATTACTTTATTTTATTGCTTTTAACAGACAAATAATGCTGACTATTACTAGTAAGTCGCTAATTTTTATTGAAGTTTGAACGTCATTGAATTAATTTAAACAAGGGATGTTTTATTGTAATATCTTCATTATTTTGGTATCTTAAACCTGAAAAATAAATCAAAACTAAATCAAAACTAAGACATTTACTTATACATGCATGTAAACTTTCGAATTAAGACATTAAGGATATAGAAATTCAATTAATATGTCCCTTACATTTTACTCATTGTTTAGTTGAGCCACATTAGTAAGATTTAGTTAAATGTATTGGAGTTGAGGGAAGAACTTCACCAATATTAGGCCTTTGCTTTAAGGATTTGAAATCGGTTTTTAAGTTTTTGCTGAGTTTTACTTAATTTTAACTTGAATTTTAATTGATTCTAGGTTTGATTTTTAACTCATGCTCCGATAGTGTCACATTTTTTACCAAAAAACAAAAAACAAAAGTGGAATCATGAACTAGGCACCAGCCAGGACCGAACTAAAACCGACACAATCCAAACAAAAATTAGCACATACCAAAACAAAATTGGTGGTTCTAGTTAAAATTGTAGGTTGTTCTTCCCTGTCCCACGGCCAGATATTCTCTTATTTAAATAAAATTGTTGTTGCTTGTTCTCACTTTTGATAAGTATTTTGGAGATCATAGTTGTTAATTGTGTTGTAATGGGAGAAAGGTGATGTGCAATCACATGCCCTAGGGTCCCCTCTTATATAAATGTAAGAGGACTCAATCATCATTGTCCTACATTCATTTCAATTATATAAATGATATGGTAGAGATAAGGGCTAAATTAGGCCTTTTAAAATTTTTCGTAGCAAGGTTATGGAGAAAATGTAATTTGTCTTACTGATGGGAAACAGCACTTCACAGTCAGAAGACCAAGGATGGAAGTTTACTTTACACAACAGCCGTAGGAGAGTTTCAATTGGAGGCTGTTTGTGTAACTTCGATCCGGAGAATCGGCAAGTTTGATTTGTAGAGAGAAACATAAAATTCACGGATAAATGCTGTGGGATTAACGGGAGTATTACAAAGCTTCTTCTGCCAAAGAAAAAGCCTAATATCTTTGAGGTTTGTAACAATTTTTTTTACATGGAGAAAGAGTGAAGAAGTGAGAGAGCTCAAATTGTGTACTATACTACAATGCAGAAGTTCGAGATTCCTTGGGCGTATGTTTATTACCTCTTCGATTGCCACGATCAACGATCCAAGAACTCAGCGAAGAATTATCTGCAAATGTAACACGAACATCAAGAATTTTGCTTTGTTTATATTCTATCATTTGCTTTCTTTTTCTAGTTGTGACAATCAATCTTGCGAGAGCAAGATGTCAAAAATTAACAAATCTGGTAAGAATAAAAAACCCAATGATGTAGAGAGGTTTGGGGAGATGGATTTGGCAATGAATTGTAGACATATAATTTCATTCTCAAATAATAGAAAAACATTAAATGTATTTTTAGAACCTAAGATGGACAAGTGTCCTACTACTATTGGGCATTTATATAACAAACACTGCATCATTTACACCCCGAGCTTGAATGAAATATTGAAATAACCTTCTTGGCAATGGCTACAACTCTTAAGCAGAGTTTGGGTCGTCGATGAGTCTTAACATTATATATTAAGAAAATGAATATGTATGATTAAATTAATGTTTAATCACAAGTTAATGCTTTTGAGATAATTTGTTAATTGTCATAATATGAGACCTAGAAGTCTTAGGTTCAATACTCAACAAAGAAACATCACGTTAAAAAAAAATCACATGCAAAGAAAACAATGACATACATGAAAGAGATAATCAAAAGAAATAAATATAAATAATGAAATTATTATTCATCCACAGTTTGAACTTCTGAGATAGTTGATAGTTTATCGAATGATATGTAGATGCATTTAATTTGAGGTAATGTATGATATTGTATTGCTTGGTATAGATGGGGAAGTCATTTTCGCTATAATCCAACTAAAATTCCTCTTAGTTAGTGTTGCTTTCTTTTAAATCATATTTAAAAAATAATAATATTATGTTTACCTTATGATCTATTTATACCAAAATGTGAAATCCCTCGTCCCCAAGGCCCCGCCCGACAGCATGTGAGNACTGCATCATTTACACCCCGAGCTTGAATGAAATATTGAAATAACCTTCTTGGCAATGGCTACAACTCTTAAGCAGAGTTTGGGTCGTCGATGAGTCTTAACATTATATATTAAGAAAATGAATATGTATGATTAAATTAATGTTTAATCACAAGTTAATGCTTTTGAGATAATTTGTTAATTGTCATAATATGAGACCTAGAAGTCTTAGGTTCAATACTCAACAAAGAAACATCACGTTAAAAAAAAATCACATGCAAAGAAAACAATGACATACATGAAAGAGATAATCAAAAGAAATAAATATAAATAATGAAATTATTATTCATCCACAGTTTGAACTTCTGAGATAGTTGATAGTTTATCGAATGATATGTAGATGCATTTAATTTGAGGTAATGTATGATATTGTATTGCTTGGTATAGATGGGGAAGT
This sequence comes from Begonia fuchsioides, assembly GCA_003255005.1. NCBI lineage: Eukaryota > Viridiplantae > Streptophyta > Magnoliopsida > Cucurbitales > Begoniaceae > Begonia > Begonia fuchsioides. Next base: position 29,091 of record QAOC01025752.1, on the reverse strand, counting down.
CATTTTCGCTATAATCCAACTAAAATTCCTCTTAGTTAGTGTTGCTTTCTTTTAAATCATATTTAAAAAAATAATAATATTATGTTTACCTTATGATCTATTTATACCAAAAGGTGAAATCTCTCGTCCCTAGGGCCTCCACACCCCGGCCCGACATCATGTGAGGGGGTTAATCACGATGACTTAGCGGCCCAGAGATAGAAGGCCTTAACCTGATGTCCCAAGGAGCTACCCCAACATTGGGGGTAACAACTCCTACACTAGGACAGACCAGACGTCGAACCTAGACTCTTTATACCAAATCTATCATCTCTAAGTCAACTGAGCTATGTCCGTGCAGACATGTTTACCTTATAATCTAATTGAACGAGGTTGTCGTTCTTTGCCTACAACTTCTTTGGTCAACTATCTTAGTTGGCTTCAACAGTGGACCTAATCTCCAACCATCCCCATCAAGTACCCAGGCCCAAATGAATTAACCAAGAGCTTGCTTAAGTTTCTTTTGTTAAATGGTTTTTCATTACTCACATGTGAACAATTTAAATATAAATAAATATTTATATTTTTATTCTTTAAATATATTTAAATTGATCCAATCATGCGGTGACACATCAAGTTGTATGACGAGAAAATCGAACCCAAAAAGTAACTATAGAATTATTCTCTATTTATTTATGAATTACTCGAGCAAACTGTGGATGCCACGGCAGGCGCATGCAAGACATTGAATCATTTAGAAGAATGGTTTTGAGAGCTGAAACTAACACCAGCAGCTACGGCTAACTCTAACGGTGAAGAAGCTTTGGTTTAGAGAGGCTTAAATAATATATTTTTCTCTAATAGTTTAGAGCGAGGCTTAAATGGATGAGATGGGAAGATTGCAAGCCACAAGATGTGGTGTGTCTTTCTCACATAGCAGAAGACTTCGGTCCTGCTTCCTGCCACATAAGCAGGGATTTCCAGTGGAGCCCCACCAGAATAGCAACGTTGACTTGCAATTACACATGCAGAAACCAATCATGTAAAGGGAAGCAACTTTAGCATAGTGCATGATCACGAATTGTTCGACATGGAAAACATTGAAATTATTAACAGCAAAAGGAATTTAGACTCGTCATTAGATAATAAAAAATCCTCCATTTTTGCTGATAATGTATGCTACGTCACTCTTCCTCTCTTGAATATTTAAATAAAAAAGTAAAGAAGGGAGGTTGTATATTTGGTTCAGTTCCTCTTATCCACTAGTTCGATTTTGGTCAAATTATTTTGAATGTCAATCCGATTCAAATCGAGTAGGAACTAAGACCAAACTACGTCGTTGTACCGAGTAGGAAACCGAGAGAGAGAATCCATGACCTTGTCTTGGGATGTAGATTTGTGTATTTGTTTTGTAGCTTGGCAAAATATTCTCCAATGCCTGTAAAGTCAAAGACAAAGAAAAGAATAAAAGAAGATAGAAAGGAAGAGGCTCAGATCATGCAAAATATTCTCCAACATAACCCCACTTCTGTTTCCAGATATGGAGGGAGAAGACTAACCACAGTAATGTCCTTCTAAAACTCCCACACTTCTCCTCGCCATTGCAGACGACCTTGAACCACTCTTCTGCCTCCAATCCCAACCCAGAGACATGCACTTCCTCGCTTCTGCTGCTGCGAAGCCCAGACTCAAATGGACTGCTGAACTTCATCAAAACTTTATTTCGGCGATCAATCAACTCGGAGGGCCAGATAGTTGAGTTCATACACGATATATGCTTTAATGTTCTTTTTTTAGTGTATGTATTGTATTATCACAATTTCGTTTTTCTGTAAATGTTGATTATCATGCAGAGGCAACACCCAAGAGCTTGATGACAGTGATGGGTATTCCTGGACTTACTCTATACCATCTAAAGAGTCATTTGCAGGTGAATCTCACACAGTAAACGCTATCAATCTCCTGTCACAAGAATTTAGATTTTTTTAGTTATTTGTTGCAGAAGTATAGGCTGGGTAAAAATCAACAATCTGAAACCAGCATACGCAGTGGAGAAGAAGGTGATTTAATGAATCAGACTCGGATTAAACACACGTATATATGTGCTTTCCTCTCGATTGTCTTTAGGCTACATTTTTGTTAATACAGATGTGAAGAACATTCAATCTAACGATGAGCTCATAAAAAGCGAGACAGTTTGCGATGAAGATAGGTAGCTTAACCCTTTGATACATCTTCATAAGAATGGTGCAGAAGGTGATGAGTTTTGCGTTTGCGATTTGCAGGACAGAGAAGATCACTCAGGCTCTTCAAATGCAAATGGAAGTGCAGAAAAGACTGCATGAGCAGATTAAGGTAGAAAAGTCGAAAAATTTTCTCACTTTTTTCTTTCTGAAACCCTAAAAGAATCTAGAAATCTTGTTGGTACGCACAGGTCCAGAGACATTTGCAGATGAGGATTGAGGCTCGGGGGAAGTATATACAATGGATACTGAATAAAAAACAAGAATCACTTTCTGGGTATTGTTCATCTTCTCAAAGTGAGGAGGTAGCAAAGAGCAAAGGCTGAGCTTTCTCTCTTACGACCCTCTCTCACTCCCGTATTTTACTAGGAGTTCTTCGCTCAGACTTTTTCCCGATCAGCCCGATCAACCCATTTCACAGGTCAGAACCCTCGGGCCGAGAAGAATCATAACAAAGAGCGGTGACCCATGTCACCGACAATAGAGTTTGGTCTCCAATAATCTTATTATGAGGAGATTCTACCTTGCACCTATAACATGAGGGGGACTTGTACCCTCAGGGTATCGATGCAGAGTTTGAATTTCTCTCATAGTAAAATTATTGGGGACTGAACCTTGTTGTCGGGTGGTGTGGGCCACCCTCTGATATGATTCCTCACGGTCCGAGGATTTTGACTGGGGAAATGGCCTGACCGGGAGAAAGCCCGAGTGAAGTGTGAGAAAGGGGGAGGGTCGTACAATTCTCATCTAGCATCAATGGTGAATACAGGCAGCAATGGCTATTCGTTCACAAAACCAGCCGAGATTTCAGGATTGACTACATTGACGAAAATAATCGAAGGAGAACAATTTCAATGGAAAACTCTGTCGAATTATCAGAAATATCCGGAATCGAAGATGAGAAGCAACATGGATATCCTAAAAAATGGGTAGAAAGTAGAGCTGAGTTTTCATTGCTAGACATTCATGGAGCTGAGACTGAATGGAATAGGATGAAAAATCATGGCATTGGAGTGAAGAGAAGTGGAAGCACCATTTCTGATGAAAGCTGTAGTGTTATGAAGATAAAGAAGTTCAGATATGATTTACTTGAACAGCTAGAAATGTAATCTGGAATTTCGTATCAATGATGTTAATCCAGCAATAAATTATATACAGCAGGATAAGTTAATAACATTACATAAAGATTCTCGATAATCACAGAAAACCAGACAATTTGTATTGGATATTAAACTCAAAAATGTTAGTTTTTTTGGGTAGTTTTCGAAGGGCATTTAGAATGCCAAACGATAATCAAATTTAACATATGTCATATGCATTTCTATGTCTATGATGTCTAGTTTTTAGTAATTTAAATTTCAAGTTTTTTTGAGTATTGTAGAAGAAGTTATTGACATTTTAATAATAGAGAGTAAAAAAATATTATAAAAGTTTTAAAAATAAAGAGCTAAGAGTTGCTACTCTACTTAATTCTAATTATAATATTATTAATAACATTTTTTTATTGATATATAGTGGTTAAACAAAATAAAAATAAAGACAAGAGTCTATAATTTGTTATCTTTTTCATCTTTTGTTTTTTATTCTCTCTTATAATTTGATTTTCCAAATTTTAATTTTGTCAAATTGGTATAAGAGCTATGTCAAAATATGATAGTACAAAGTTAGAGCAACTGCTACTACCTCGACTCACCAAGATATATTACGACAATTGAAGTATCCAAATGTTTTTCTTACTTGATACACTAGTATGGTAGGAAAGTAGTTTAAAACAATTACGATGGGATAGAAGTTGTTAGTTCTTCCCCAACGAATCAATTGAAAACATTTAAAGAAATACGAATGAATGATAAAATATTTTATATCTCTTATTCAAAGCGGTAAATAAGCCAAATTTTGAGAAGGTTGCAAGTACATTAACTTTGGAAGAAGCATGTGACACTTTGCAAAAAGTGTTCAAAGGTGCTGACCGAGTTAAATAAATATATCTTCAAGCTCTACGGAGTGAGTTGGAGACCATGAAGATGAAGAAATTAGAAGACGTATTAGACTTCGTTAGTCGTGTGCAAATAATGACAAATCAGTCAAACAAAATGAAGAAATTCTTACGGATTCAAGAGTCATTGAGAAAATTCTTCGATCATTGAAAAATAATTTCTGAGTGTGCCTAATGTATAATCGAGAAGTCAAATAATTTGGAAAAAAAATATTCGTCGGTTAGCTTCAAGAAGAAAAAAAGTAACAAGAAATCTTGGAAGAGACCTTACAACTAAAAATGGTAATAAAAAAAAAAGACTTTGCATGCGCATTACAACCGAAGAAGATGATGGGTCGTGGAAGTCATGGTTCCAATCGCATCAAAGGTTGTGGTCATAGAAATAAAATAAAGAGAGAGGATAAATGAGCCAACAAAATTTGCATGGACGAAGCTGTGCTCATGGAAAAGGTGGTCGATCAAATCGTTCAAGTATCGTCTGTTACGATTGCAGCAATATGAACACTACGCAAAGGATAACTAATCCAAGAAGAATGTGGAAATAAACGTGAATCTTGTCGTGGAAGATGAGAACAAAAATAATGACGTTCTCATGATGACCCCTGAAGGTACCACTCCAAATAGCGACATAATATATTTACTCGACATCAATGCTAACAATCATATGCGTGGACACACACATTTCTTTGTTAACATGCATGAGATAGAAGAAGGATATGTGTCTATTGAAAAACATTGAAAGTTCAAGTAAAAGGCGGAAAAAAATATATTTTTCTCAAAAGATAGAAAAAAAGTACTATGAATTATGTCTACTATGCACATGACTTGAAGACTAATAATCTTAATATGGAGCAACCGTTGAAAGAAAGATATCAAATTTTCATGAAATACTGGATGTTGCACTTGAATGACAAAAATAGTCAGTGTAACACCTAACTTTTTTATGTAAATTAGATTTGTATAAATGTAGTGTGTTATGACTAGAGTATAAAATGGGCTAAGAAAAGATGAATATGATGATAGAATTACACCTTAGAAGTAGTGAATTGATGAATCAGAAACTAGGGGTGGGCAGCGGATCGGATCGGATCGGATTGTTGTCGATCCAATCCGATCCGACAAACGTCGGATTGTAGATTGTAATCCGATCGGATTGGCCCAAATCTGTAATTCGATCTGATCCGATCCGATGCCCAACCCAACGTTATCGGATCAGATCGGATCTGCCCGATTCATTTTCCAAAGAAGTTCATATCATGTATTTCTGAAATTTTCCTTGCAATCCGAACTTCAAACCAATCCATAATCTAAATCTATCAATAATCCAAAACAAAGGATTCGTCTCTGGAAGTACTGGGGTCGACACATGTAGGTTGGGGTCGACATAATTTAAAAGATGGGTTGACACAGACAGTTTGGATGGGTAGACATATTTTCTAGGGTCGACATATAGAATATGGTGAGGTCGACATAATCTAAATCTATCAATAATCCAAAATAAAGGATTCGTCTCTGGAAGTACTAGGGTCGACACATGTAGGTTGGGGTCGACATAATTTAGATGATGGGTCGACACAGACAGTTTGGATGGATCGACATATTTGCACGTTGCACTGCCTTTTTGGGTCGACACAAGTTGTTTAGTTGGAAGACTCGGCCTCTGTTTTGAATAGGGGTCGACACAAGGCACTAAGGGTCGACACAAATTATGAAAGACTAAGCTTCTGAATTTTACAAGGGTCGACACAATATGCTGTGGGTCGACACAAAACATTTTAGGTTAAGCTTCTGGATTTTACAAGGGTCGACAAAGGACACTATGGGTCGACACAAAATACTTTTAAAGCCAACTAAAACGTCTTTAAAACCATAAACAGCAAATGACACAAGTTATTAGTAGTTGGTCTATCTTGGGTTAATCGGCTCAGCAGAGTGAAAACTAGATTTCTAAATGAAAATGTCGCACATGCATGTATATTGTATACTGCTTTAGTAGTTGGTCTATCTTGGTTTTATGCAAATTGGCTGCCAAGTACAAAATAATTATTTGACTAATGCAGATGTATCATGAACTGAAGTAGACTCATTTAATATGCTATAGGTGCTTGGAGCATTCTGGTATTTGGTTTCCATTGAACAAGAATACAAAAACAATCAAGAGTCCTAGAGGAAATTCATTTTTGAATACATCTTGCCCGATTCAATAATCCAAAACAATCAAGAATACAAAAACAATTCATAATGTCAACATAATACATAATCTAAAACATTAAAAACTATCCAATCTGATTCAAAGTGTCGGATTACNAGGTTAATAGATGTTTTTATAAGTTTAATCGAAATTCTTGATTTCTCTTCTAAATTTGGTTATCTATTAAATAACTATGTTCAACCAATAATTAAATAGTTTGAGAGAGAGAGATATAACACCGAGATTGTTAACGCGGTTCGGCCAACCTTGCCTACGTCCGCGCTTCAAGGTTGCTCCTTGAAGATCTTTCCGCTCTACCTCGAGCTTTACTATGATTGACTTCCGGGTGTCAATCAAACCTTACAAATGACTATTCTTTCTAAGAGGCGTCACCCCTTTACAATTGCTCACAGATAATAACTTGAAGTTTTTCGAGAATGATTTGAAAAACTACTCTCTCGATCACAATGAGAATGATCTTATACAATTTACAATGAGGAGAGAGTAAGAGAAAAGCTAACTAGAAATTTTGGCAGAGTTTGGACGTGCTTTTCTCTCTCGAAAATCGGCTAATTCTTTTGGCTTCTCATCTCTAATTTATAGATTTCCGTCTGTCAGACTTCGGAGCTGTCGACATATCTTCGAGGGCTGTCGACATAGAGATAGCCGTTAAGACTCATAAGAAAGTAGCCGTTGAAGAATTTTCCTGTCGTTGGTCTTGACCGGTCGACATGTCATTGTAGCTGTCGACATAACTTCAGTGTCTTTGTAGTTCTTCGGTCGACATCTACTCTTGGCGGTCGACATAACAAACTCTCTGGAATTTAGCCGGTCGACATAAGTTCTTAAACTGTCGACATAACTTCGGTATCTCGAAGTTCTTCGGTCGACATCTACTCTTGGTGGTCGACATGGAAAACTCTCTGTTATTTGGCCGGTCGACATAAGTTCTTTAACTGTCGACATAACTTCAGATTTCTTCTTCCGCTGGAAACTTGAACGGTCGACAGATGTTCTTAACGGTCGACATACAATTTGTCTCTGGATTCCATGCGGTCGACATAAGTTTTGTCCGGTCGACATACGATCCAATGTCTTGATCTTTAATTGTCTTCATCCGGTCGACATACTTGATAGACGGTCGACATATGATTCTTCTCTGGACTTTAAGCGGTCGACATAAGTTGCGTCCGGTCGACATACGATCAAATGCCTTGAACTTTAATTGTCTTCAGCCGGTCGACATACTTGTTAGGCGGTCGACATATGATTCTTCTCTGGTCTTTGAGCGGTCGACAGAACGTCTTACCTGTCGACATAAGTTGCTTCTTCGACCCTTCTGTTATCCGTTCGGTCGACATATTGAGCAGTTCGGTCGACATAAGTTTTCTTTAAAACTGCAGCACTTGCTAGAATTCAATTTTATCTTTCATACATAATTAACATAGTTATCATAAAAAATAATTGATTGCTTTAAAATCTTTTAAAGCCAACATAGTCTTCCAATACCTTCGACAAATGGAGTTTCTGATTCAGAACGGAGCCAACTCTGAGTGCATATAAGGGCCTCCACTGTTTTCGGTAACAACGAAGTGCGGAATGAGTCGATAACACGACCACCACAGCTAAAAGCTGACTCCGACGACACAGTAAAAATCAGAACGATTAATACATCCTTCGCTAACCTACTCAAAATTGGAAATTTATGGGAATTCAATTTCCACCATAGCAAAAGGTCAAGATTCTCGGAAAATTCTTCAACAGCATCGTGTAGGTACACGTCAAGTTCCGACCTACTAATTCTAGACTCGGTAAAAGATGACCCGGAGTATAATCTAGAAAATAAAGGATCCTTCAGTAGTGGTGCACTAACATTGGACGAACTAGATGGTGCGCCACTTGAACCCTTATACTCACTGTAAAATCGGCGCAAAAGAACATCAACTTCGTCATAATATTCATGCCCGCGATCGTCCCCCATCAGAATGGTCAAACAAAGTTTTAACATATTTGCTTTGCATCGAGAATCTAAACCACTGCAATCCACATAAGTTTATTCATTTTTTCGACGTCGCCCCAATACTTGTCGAATTTCACAATCATGTCATTAGTCATTGTTCTCAATAATGGATTAGGACCGTCCACGTGCATTTGAATATTACACTTCATTCGACTTACCTCACTAACATACATGTTGGAGGTCACATATAGGGAACCTGATACTGCAACCGTCGAATCATAGAAAATTTCCAAGAATTTGGTAAATTGACTAATAGTCACCCAATCTTCGTCTGTTAGAGGCCCTTCTTCTCCCATATATGCTAAGAACTGAGTGTCAGATTCTGCAAGTTTGTCGAATGCAGCTGCATACTTCTTAGCTCTCTCCAACATAAGGTATGTCGAGTTTCATCGAGTAGGCACATCAGATGTTACATTGCCCTTAAATGTTATTTTCATCATGTCAATGCAACTTTTGATTGAGTTATTTTTAATATGTCATGCATATGTATGCTAATGATCATGCATCATGTTTTGATAAAAGAACGAAAATGTTTTCCATGCATGTTTTCAAAATGTCACCCAACCGGATGTCGGGATGGAATGGGACGTCTCCGACATTCTATGCATTAATGTATGTAAAGCTGAAACAATAAGATGAAGCCACGGGGCGGTAAGCTTCGTCGAGAGGGCTAGGTGATGCCACGAGGTGGTACCTGAAAATGTGATGGACCTTGGTGGAACCACGGGGTGGAGCTTTTGATCAAGGCACACAGGTGAAAGATGGGTCGAGAGGGCCTGTGCTTTCCGGGTCGAGAGGGCCTGGGGGCTACCTGGTGGGGTTTGTGGTCAGGGCTATCACGGGGTGGAAAGCCAGGTCAAGTAAACGAAAACGATAAAGAACGAAATGAATTGTATGTTTTTACGAAACCACGGGCATGTTAGGCATGTAAGTTCATGAGATTTCTTACTGAGTTTTAGATTCATAGGTTATGCTTTGTGATGTAGGTGATGAATATGAAGGGGAGAGACTTAGTCCTCCCTGTTTGATGTAATAATCACGTCGTGGAGGAGGCAAATCTAGTGCGGGAAGCTTAAATCGTTAAGTCGAGAACAATGATAAGAATCAAACTCAATGATAAGAATAAGAAATATGTATTCATTGGTTATGTCGAGAACACAAAAACTTTCAAGTTGTTTAATCCACCTAACAAAAAAGTGATAGTTGGTCGAGATGAACATGTGAACGCAAAAATCATGTAGGACCGGAAGAATTAAAAGGTGGCAACACAAGAAAAGTTATAGAGTGTTACAACAATGATCACTCTAATGACTTCTCAAGTACATGACGAATAATAAGAGACGAGTCAACTAAAGATGAAGAGCCTGCAAGATCTATACAAATCAACCGATGAAATGCATTTGATTTTTTTATTGGCAGACTTAGAGAACATTGTCTTTGAAGAAGTCATAATGGACAAGAGGTGAAAAATCACAATGGATGAAGAGATAAATACAATCAAAAGAAACAAAACTTAGATTCAGTGGAGTTGCCAAAGAGCATAACTCATAGGTAGAAAATAGATGTACAAAATGAAGATAAATGACAAGGTGATATTAAAAGGTATAAGGTTTGCCTAGTTGCAAAAGAAAATGTCAACCGCTGTGTCCAATGCTCGACTGCATGATTTTATTACTAACTACCCCGGAGCAAAAGACGTTGACCGCTTGTTCCTTAAGTGGATTGATGCTCTATAATTGCTCATTACTTGTATAATTCTTCATCTATCTTTTTTTTTCTGTACATCATGTACTCAAAATCTATTTTATATTTATCCACAACATTCATCCATCAACCAAAATAAACAAGAAAGTCATAACATTATGGAGATTGAAAGTAGATGGTTAATTGTACTGTGCACATAATTGCAGTAAAAATGGAGATTGAAAGTATAATCGCTTGTGAAAGTATAATTCCTTATAACAGTTGCATGACTGATCGATTATGTGACTTTTCCCTCGATTGGAATGCTGGTTTAAAGTGGATGTTTTATTCTACTCTCTGCAACTCCGACCATCGAGGTCGGCAATGGCGAAAACTCAGATGAAGCGAGATAAATTGAAATGGACACGAAATCGAAGAGAACATCTATGTGAAAGCTTTCACGAGATAAACAGAAATGGACACAAAATCGAAGAGAACATCAATATGAAAGCTCTAATTTCAAATTCTATTATTCCTGAAAGTAAAAAATAAACCAATAGAGATAAAAGAAACTGTACATCTGATTCACCAACCCCTACCAATTTATCCCAGAATATGAACTACCCTTCTTGTTCTTCGGATCTCGAGGAAGAACGATCGAACTCACTGGAAGAACTGCTATTCGAATCCCCATTTGTCCCTTCGCCACTGTAGGAAAAACTCACCCAGATCTCCCTATCACTCTTCCTCCCAACATCCTCTTCATCAGCAGGAAACACAAACCGAAAAATCGGGCAGGACCCGTGTAATTCTAGCCACTTTGTTATACAATCGCCGTGGAATTTATGGTTACAGGGCATCTTTTTCACCCGACAACCAATTTCAAACTCATCTAAGCATATCGAACACTCGCCTTCTTCGCGTATTTCTTCAGTTTCCATGGCTTCCATGGATGCTTTAGACGCAGGGGGCTCCCCGTTTTTGCCACGCAATTCTCGAAACAGCGATTCGAAGCTAGAAGATCCTTCGACCACCACCATACCTTGAGTCGAAGAATTGATGATGATGATTCTATCTCTAGGGCCCGATCTATTTTCATTTTCACGATCTAGGTTGTCTTTATCGAAGCCAAGTAGAAAGGGTAAAAGTACGGAGAGTTCTCTGCCACCCATCAACCTCTCGAACCGAGCAGAAATTTCTGAAACTCCAGCTTCGGAAGCCATTGAACAGTAATGGAGGGGAAAAGGGTTCCAAGGTGGACAAAGCGAGAAAGAGGATGAGAGAGGTGCCCATGGAGACGAGGTTTAAGAACAGCAAAAGCCAGGTTGTAGAAGGATCTGGAATTTCCAAGGGGCAGTAGGCCTCATGGATGAAGATCCTTGCGGCTGCGGTAAATAACTCTTCAGATGATGACGGGCTACAAAGAAATGGCACGTGGCAATTTTTAATAATCCATATTCTGCCCACAATAAATTGTTTTTTTAATTGATTGCATATTCAAAATATAATTAGAAAATAAATAAAGTTATATTATTTTTAAAGAAATAATATATACAAATTTCATTTATTGTGCTTAGTGCTTACTATCTCTTCCAAACATTTATACCAACAAAATTAGACTAGAATCGTAAACTAAATTATAAATTGAATCAGAATTATCATTTTTAATTTTATATTATTTTTATTTTTAAAAAATTGTGATTTATGATTTGACGTAGTTTTTAAGAATAAAAAATCATGAAACTAAAACTAGAAGCGTGAGTAAAAAAGTTTTAAAATTGAGTAAAACTAGACTCAAACCCTAATAAAATCTGATACAAATTTTAATATGGATTATAAACTTTTTATATTACTTAAAACTCGATTTAAATATAATAAAAAATATTTTATTGTTATATTTAAATTTTTTTTAAATATAAATAAAACTTGGTTAACATCGGAACGGAACTTAAATCGTTGGTTCTGGTACCGGTTCCAGAATCCAGAATCATGAATTCTTATTTCGGTTCTATTTCGAGATAAAACCAGATCGAATCTGTCTGTGCCCACCCCTACAAACATGTATTGATCATTGTCATTACGGCAAAAAATCTAACCTTACACCATTATTTATACAATTGGTTTCAAAATGTAAATATAAAACTAAAATTAATAAATTCGTATTATCAGGCCGAATATTTTTTTAGATAATACTAAAATTACATTTTTATTATACATTATCAGATATATCAAATATCTATAGATACAATAAATATATTAAATAATTATTTATCTTTTAATATATTTATTATATTTTAATGAATATTTTCTTTTTGTAATTCTTTTCTTTTCCGCAATAAAGAAATTCTATTTATTTGACAATTATTTTAGAAAAATAATAATTGCGATCAAGATTTTGTATAACTGAATGGCAATTTCACTGTACGTACATACAAAATTAACCTAGCTTCATTAGCTTTGTTAAACCCCAGAAGCCTCCAAATGTACCAACACCAAATGAACACCTTTTGTTACATTACGAGATGGAAACATGATTGTGGAGAACAAAACTTACATCTCGGGAAGAATCATGTCACGTCAGCGTTAATAGAGTAATACAATCTGAGGCTCGATATATGTCGCATATATCATCGTTGTGGGGGCATATGTGACTCGTATTTTGGTGCAAGAAATACCTTGATCGCACTTCTAGAGTAACCTTCTCAATCGATTACTGCAGCACTGAGCTCCGGCGCCATCTTGAAGTTTCTGCCACAGGCAGAGCATCTCCCTCGGGCTTTGGTAGTGCGCGACTACGTAGCCATCCGTGCAGCCATCGTTGATGATTCTCTCATCTTTTTGATACTGAACTTTTAGTCCCTCCTTTTGCATTTCTGCTATCCAAATCCCCATTGCCACGTCTTCAAGCTTAAACATCTACAAAGATAGCCGGTCGCTTAAAATGTAGGGTAAATACCAAAAAAATAGGAAGAACGCCCATTAGAATCTCAAAAAAAAATTACCTTTAGACGTCCTTCTCTATACTTTACTGATATTTTCTTTGCTATGTCTCTCGATATCACGTACCCGGGGCCATGCGCCCAAGTTGGATAATTGTCTTCTGGCCATTCCTTCATTAGTAAATAAAGACCGGAAACAAATGTGTGGAAGATATTACTATTGGCAGGCTAGACCAGAAACAAAAGAATCTCTTTATAGGCTGCTCAAGTAATGCAGCCTTTCATCTTTTAATGGCTAGCTTACCTCCAAACTGATATACCACTTGCTATCAGGATTTCTATGAGGTTTTGAGTTAAAGTTGATAAGTCCGTACAGCAATCCGTGGCTTGCATTGGCTCTTTGCAAGGATGCTAACACTTCATCTACCCTTACAAATGCATCGTCATCTGTCTTCATTAAAAACCTTGCTGAAGTTATCTCTGCCTGCAATGCATGACATCAATATTGTTTCTCCTCTTTAACCAACCAAACCAAGGACAAGTATTTACCCCAAAGATGCAAATGGCTAATGTTTTCCAGGTTATGAGACTGTAGTAGTCCACAAAAGGCATTATTTGTATGTCTCTATATGTTCGTGCCTCGTCCCAGATTTCTTCGTTCACTATTTGATTTTTGTGCTGCAATATTCCTCGAACTGATTAGTATATTACAAGCAGCTAGTTGTCCAATTTATTTCATTAATGAATATAAATGCACATAAGACCAAAAGAGTTCAAGTTTCAGGAACAAAAAAACTGAGAATTGTGCTAATCTATCAAATGCAGAGGTTCAAGCTTGCAAATAAAGTCAAATCAAGCTACAAAGATATTGTCTTAGTGAGCTAAGAGCAACCAAGCTCTTCAATTAATTGTGCCAAATTAGTATGTTAAAGTTATATATACTTGATAATATTATAAGATCTATGCATAAAATGCTTTGCATAATAAAAAGATATAATTTACAGGGATTCTTTAAGTAATTACTTTTTAAGCTTTTGACAGTGAAATTAATTTTCCACGTTTTACCATAAATGAAAAAACATAAAGCATCATCTCCCTTAAATACCCATCAAGTGAAAATTTCTCATATTGTCGTGCTGATATATGTTAATTTCTAGAGCTTATAAATGTAGGAACAATTCTTTTATGCCATTTAGAAAGCCATGATAGCTAACTCGTTCAATGAGATTCTTCATTTGCCAGACGGAAACAAATACTTCATATTATAATTTAGCTTCCTATTTAACAGTTAATACGCATTATATTAAGCTTTACCAGGCCAACAAAAAATCGCACTGCAACAGTCCCTGATTTCACACCAGGATACTGCATCCATGATCTTCGAACAGCCATCCTGTGCTTAAAATTGTTTGCCGTGGAGAATACACCAATTAACAGATCCAATGGTTTTTTTGTGGAGAGAGGCACTGCTTTAAGTGCCTCTACATTTACTATGCGGTCTGAATCTTCTGCAGTTGGTAAACCACTGGCCAAGACAGAAATTAACTTTACATCTCCAGAAATCCTTGTTTCACTAATCAGCCATGGCTCCAATGTCTGAATTTAAATCAATTTAATGAAAACGAAAAACTTTTCCGATCATTTAAAAATCCAATAAGAGAAAAGAACAGGAGATTACTTCACGGTAAGCAAAGGAGGTTATATGCTTTCCATCAACTGTCATCTGAATTCCATCAATTCCCACTCGAAGCGTAGCAACAAATGGATAACCAAGCTTGAAAGGAAAATATTCTCTTGCTTTTGTGTCTCTTTGTATGTGTTTTGTTTTATTGGAACAGGTGCTTAATTTATATTGTGGGTTATCATTTCTGCCTACCAACTTGTTGCATTGGTCCAACTCATCCACTGCATGCAATAGAAACTCGTAAAGACATGATTGATAGGAGATAACAAAAATATATCAAGTCAGTATGTTCCATCTCAAGTATTAGAAAACAACAAATTTACACATCACATGACTTAATAACTTGGACCACCCTTTCAATTCTAGAAAAAAAGTATAGATTATATTTCGACTCTGATTGCTATATTGGGTTTACCAATGAAATACAGAGCTCTTTTATAAGTTAGTTATAAAATTGTCTGATCATATTTTCCTTCTCCTGCATCAATAGAGTAACTTAAGTTCCCAATCAATCGCATAGCAGAGATTGATAAGAATTGAAAAGTTCACTAAATTATTTGGGACAAAAAGTATTCTATTACTAGAAATTTGAGATAATTATCATTTAGTATGATTAGGACACTCTACGTATAGCTCATACAATCAATATGAATTTCATTTGGCTAGTAACTGTACCTTTCTTATTTTTGCCTGAATCAGGTGATGGGCAGCGCTCCTCTTCACCCCAGTCACGGGCTGTAGTCCATGTGTTCTGAACAATTACTGGATCATCGGTTATCTTATCTCCATGAAGCCTGACATTATAATGCAAGATAATGGGAGGCTCAGGTTCCCCTGGAAGTGGTTCTCCTGTTAAGTCAATCTGAAAGTTGCCTAGAAGACCATCTGGACTGCCAATAATGGAAATGGAAGAACCCTGAGTGAGTCCACAAGGAAAACGAAGATTATATCCACTGCTATTAATTTCTGAGGCCTTCATTTTATTGAGAAAGTGAGGACACTGCTTCTCTTTTGCTCTCCTGGATGAATAATCATTAGAAGCACTATGCCGTTCTGCTTCCACTGAAACCATAAGATTACTCCATGCACTCCCAGCTTCCTTAAGGGCCTCTAATGCATTAGGCAAGCCCTGGGTGTGATTTATTAAGTGGTTTAAATGGTACCACGTATGAATAGATTGTTGCTCTTCAGAAGAGAAATTCCTCTTTGCAAAGAGATTAGAAACTATAATGTTAGAAGAAATCACTTGAGCTTCATTTTCTGGATTTTGAACAACAGGAGGAGCTCCAGCATTCAACCACTCAAGAGGATTACTGGTATTGTAGAGAGAATTTGCAAAATAATTATCCCCAATAGGGTTTCTCATGAAACCATATCTTAGGATTAGCAGCATAATCAATGAGACAAGAAAACAACCACCAAAAATTTTCTTCATTTTGGAGGTAACACAATAGAATAAATAGACTCCTAATTTCACAGTAGCTTCCTCTGTATAAAGCCAGCAGGCAGGCATCGTGAGATTAATTTCAAGTCATTGTCAAAAGTGAATTCGTCGAAAACGACGGAAACACATACTGAAAAGGCAAAATTTTCCTAAATGACTCGGAAACTGTAGAAACACATAACGAAAAGGCAAAATCTGCCAAATTCACCGATGTTTATGTGAGATAATTATTTCAATGAAAGTCGCGGCAGAGGATTTTCCATTTTGAAGCCAAACAATCTTGATCTTCATCTTTTTCCCTTTGATGCTAACTAAGATTTTAGCATATGTTTCAGTACTTTATCCTGGCATTGAATAGTTTGTACATGTGGTTAGACGCAGTAAAAAGAAAAGTAATGAGTAAAATAGATTGATAAGCAACATTCATAATATTTCTCTCAACAGCCAATTGACATGACATTATCAATACCAAGAAATGGGAGATCACATTCTTTATGTTTCTCTAGTCCAAGGTGGTATCAACCTTCAGAGACCTAACACAGATTAAATGACATTTCACTCCATCTCAAACTTTCCCAGTGTTCAGACTCAGTGCAAAAATCGTCTCAACATTATTTCAAGCAATGTTTAAAACCTTCCTGCTTATTCCATGAAGATCTAGCAAGCAAACTATCCTCTTCAACATTCCATTGCCAAATATATTTCTATAAATAAATTACAGGATCAAACGATAGACACAATTTTGGACATACTGAAAAAATTTGATCAGGAAGAGGACAGATAAGAATTTATATGATAGCGATAAGCTTCACCAAAAACAAGGACATCTTACTCCCTCGAGAAAGATGAAGTTCCATCAAAAGTTCACAAACCTGCGAAAATGGCAAGCATTCATATCGTCATTTTCTCCCCTAAAAAAGCGCTCAGCAAAAGCAAATTTGGCCTTCTGTCCACCTATACTTGAGTTTTCTAGTACTGAAATTTGACGTACATTTTCTCTTAGATAAATAATTTCTCCAATCAAACAGAAAAACAAATCAGAAAATCAGAACCAAAAAACAGTGTCCAGATCCAAATGCACAGAAGCAAAAACATAGAAAAGAAAAGAAAATAAAACTAAAGAACTCCCATATATTAACCAGCAAAGTAGAAAAATCAAAAGCGTAAAAGCAGGAAAGCAGCAAGAGTGTAAGAAACTCAAGAAACTGAATCCGAACGCTAAACTTCAAAACGAAGAAAAAAATCACTACCTAAGGTAAAGCAAGTTACCACAGATGTCCAAAAACCTCCAAAAGCAGCAAGAAAACTCGGAGAAAGTCGGGAAGACGCAGCAGCAAAAATGCAAAACCGACTACAAAAGTCGAAAGTAGCAAGCTAATTACAAATGGAGCAGCCAGTGAGAAAAACAACGGCAACAACACTATCCAGGCGAAAATTCGAAAATCGACGAGGCGTTTCCTTCAAAACGATAAAAAAAAAGCAGGAAGAAGACGAAGTAAAAATGCGCAGGAGAGACTTGCGAGTTCTTTTGTAAGCTGTCTTAGACGGACTAAATACCACCAAATTAGCACCTGCCACGTGTCAGGATCTTGAAAACGTCCGTTAGTTTTAACACTCCCTCTGGTTGGAACGTCTTGTCAGCTGGTCAACTTCTCTCGTTTGCCTTTTACTTCGAGCATCTTCTCATTGCCAAATGCCAACTTGATGATAGTTCTTACATTGTTTTGTTTAATTATTAAATTAAAAATCTTGTATTTTCCATTTACGAACCAAAATATTTAATAAATAAACTAATTTGATTATTTCAGCGGTTTTACCGTCTAGAGTTGGGGTTACTTCGGTGGCGAAGCCCCCGTCTAGAGTTGGGGTTACTTCGGTGGCGAAGAACCCTAGAACTTGCAAGAACGAAAGATTAGGGTTAAGACTTTTTTATGTAGCTTGTTTTTTAATTTGATTGTCTTTTGGTGTTTGGAGTAGATTAGGGTTTTTGGAGTAGTTTGTCTTTTGGCAGTCTAGTTGGGGGAGTTTGTATTAGCTGAATTCAGCAACTTTGAAATAGGGTTATGGTCCAGATCTTGATGAGCTTGTTTTTGGTATAAAAATAGTATCTTGGGTTAATTAAATCAAGTAGATTAGGGTTTTGGGCAACTGAGCTTGGGCCGCCATCGAACTCCTAGGGCTAGTTTTGGAAGCCTATTCTTCATGTCTTCTGGGAGTTAAGACTCCCAACTTATTTTGCCAAATTTTTGTGACCACTCTTGCAAGTATAGTCAACTTGAAGGGTTGGGGCGGGCTAGCCGCCGGCACGCTAAAGTGACTAGAATGTTCGGCATGCTAAAGCAAATGTGGATAATACATTTGTAATTTTAAGAGTGTAAATGCGGATAATGTAACGTTTTTATTTTCTAATAGAAATGCTACAATGAATTTTCCATAATTCGTTATTACATTGTCCATCTTATCACAATTTTTATAAATTTAAAATGGTAATTTGGATAATATCCATAAATTTATGACTTTAGATGTAGAAATAATAAAGTTTAAAAGTACTGAATTGGCATTCCTCCTATTTTTATTGTGCTTACATAATGTATCGTATGTACAAATTAAGAGGAGTGTGTCTGAGAATTAATATAATTTCTACTAATTGACATAATGCTAATTTACTTTCAATTGATCATGTAACACATAAAAAAGTAGCCTATAGGAAATTGAACATTTTAATGCTATTCTTTCACATCCTTCTTCATATGCTAATTGTCACGGTCCAACTAATCAAACTTGCTAATTTGCTTGATGCAACATGCTAATATGCATGCATAAGGAACAACAATGATGACGTGCCGCAAAGAGCTACATTGTTATTGGTCTCTACAAACTAAAAATGGTTTTATAAATTTTAGTTTAATTACCGTCTATTTAAATAAAAGTCTAGAGTCTTAATTAGTAGAAGTTATATCCGCAAATTTGAATTTGAATTCGAATTCAACTTTGGATTTAAATCTGAATTTGAATACAACTTGCTAGAGTCTCTATTGTTGTTTAAGGAAATAATGGAAGAGCTTGGAGTATTACCTAAGGTAGTGCACACAGTCTTCAAAGAATTTGATGATGTATTTGTGGAAGAGATTCTTGAAGGGCTTCCACCGCTTAAGGACATAAAACACTAAATTGATCTTGAACCAGAAGCGGTTCAACCAAGTTGTCCTGGTTGGCATATGAATCCAAAAGAAGCAAAGGAATTACATCAACAAGTGCATGAGCTTCTCGATAAGGAATTTTATGCTCAAAAGGAGAATTTCAATTGGGCAAGTAACGTGACTCTAACTTGAACCTGAGAAAACGAAAGAGAGGTAAATTTTATTAAGCATGTTGACTAGAGTAGCATTGTGGCTAATGATCCTTATTATGTTGATGACTTTTTGCTACAATCGAAAGTGGAACATGTTGATGTTCAATTAATTAAGACTTTAGATTTGAGGTCAAATCCTCTCCAGCCCCAGGAAGATGACATGTCACAGGATACATGGACGAACAATCTATGAAGGCTAATTTCTAACAATTATTCAAGCCTATCTTTCATAGCTTTTGATGGAGATGCATGCTTTATGGATATCAAGTCATTTCATTAGGCCGAGATTTGCATTACAACAATTTTTAAGTCAAAGCATAAATGGAGAATCAAACACAAACCAAAAGCTTATATTCAACGCTGATCAGCTTGTTTGGAGGAGTTCATAAAACAAAAGAAGTCACCGTTGTTTTCAAATGTTGAACGCCCCTTCAAAGTTGTAGAGATTATCAACAAAAATCCAATAAGTTTGAACTTCTGAGATACTATGGAGTTTTAGCTATTTTTAAAGTACAAGATATTTGGCGTACTTAAGAGAAGATGAAGAATTAGAAGAAGACGTCAAGCGTCAGATTTGAGGACAGATCTTTTCAAACTTCGAGAGTATAATGTGTCTCAAAGAGCCAAATTGTTAACGGTGGGTAAACTACTTTACATAACAATTTAACATTATTGAATAATCGGTTATTTTATTAGAAATGTCATCACTTGCGTAAAAAAAATCATTAATTATGCTAAAGTATTAATCTAATTTGCAAAAAAGTAAAAATCATAAGTTAACTACATTGTTGTCTTTATGGCTCCTTGATGTCTTCTTGATGTCTCATAAATTAACTACGGTGCGTAATTTTCCTTTGGGCAGTCAATAAATTGAGACCCAGAAGTGTCGACACACAAGTAAACCTGGTAAAGTGAAGTTGTTTTTATGGCCTTTTCAAGATTGCTGGTTTTCAACGTATTCAAAAGTCCATCAATTTATAGTCTGTTTTCTATTTAAAAGAATATTAGCCGAATCTGAAATCACGTTGGAAATTACTTGAAAAGTCAGGGCTGAAGAGCCTTGTTTCTAGCTAAATATTGTGAGATTGAGGATGAATCTACCCTTTTAGAGGATGGAGATTCTAATTTAATGCGTTTTCTGATGAAGAACCTGCAGTATTCAGGAAAGTTTGGAGGTTTGCTTTTTGCTTGAGTTTGAGAGCTGCTTCGAAGTAGTCATGTTGGTCTGAGTTCAGATTCTGAACATTTTCCATGTTTTTCCCATTCGTGGGACCAGAATCTGTAGCCATTGCTGCTTGGACAACTCAACGATGGGCAGTTCTTCTGCAGACTGCTCAACACGTCCGAGATCTACAAATAATATCATCCGAGTTTTAACTTTGGCCCCCCAAATGCTTTACTTGTTGGTTATTTTTGGAAGAACACAGTCTGGCATTAGCTGGAAAGTACGATAATCAAAAGAGGACAATTTGTAACCTGGGATTTGTCGAAAACACTGTTTGGATCGCAACAAAATGGATAAGAACCCTCTTTGTAACTAGGCTAAAGGGCAAGGATGCTGAAATCTGCAGCTGGTTTTCCTGTCTTTGGATAACAACATGCCTGCTTTGTGTAAGCTCCCGGCGCTGAAAACCCACAAACAAAATTACTGTTTGGTGACCAAGAAAGTTTATGAAGAACCCAGAAAACGAATTTAAACTAAACCTGTAGAAGAAATCGAAATACTCAGAAAGGCAAGAAACTGCTAAACACTGTAAAATCAATTAGGTTTGAACAGCTGGGTAACATCTTTGATCAAACTCTCTCTCTCTCTCTCTCTCTCTCTCTAAACCTCTGGGTTGTTTTCTTAATGCAGTTGCAGAATGACAATGATGGAAGCTGAACACGAGAAGCTTAATTTACGAAGGCAATGGCGGAAGGAGAGAACATCACAGATATCACTAGCTTGTCTAGTAAAATTTACCCTTTAAATAATTAAAATCTTGGGTCAAAGTTGAGATTCAAATAATGGAGCAACGTCATTTGAGCTCTTCCCAAGCCACACCAATGTCATGCTAATGTTAGGATTTAACATTATAATGTAAAATGAAACTTTATTGGACTCGTATTGATGAGAAACTAATATATGGAGGATAAGAACAATTTGCAAGTTGTGTAGCCGCATTAAAGTCGTTCTACCTGGAGATTAAGCTAGTGTTTGAAAATTAAAACACGTAAAGTTGGAGAGATTTTGAAAGAATCTCATATCCGAATTTGTAGGGAAAAATCAACTAATTCTTCTCCAACACCAAACACCTTATAACTAACTACGTAAGATGAACAACTATCAATCTTATGCTCTTAAAAATTTGATAAATATCGTAATTGAATTCAAAAATAAAGAGCAAAGAATAAAAAAAATACATAAAAAATTATGAGGCTCGGTTAGATTGCCTATATCTTCGGGTATCATCACAACAGCGAGTCACTCCACTAATTTCTTCTAAAATTACAACTCGGGTATTCCCCAATTATAAGGACGACTTCAAAGTAAAAGTATCTTAAATAAAGACATTTTATTTTTAAATTACAAAAGTGACACAACTCTTGAGATTAAGAAATTATAATTTTTTTTTTGCCCGGACGGACATAGTTCAGTTGGCTCAGAGATGGTAGATTGAGTACAAGAGTCTAAGTTCGACGCATGCGTTGTCCTAGTGTGAGAGTTGTTACTTCCAATGTTGGGGTAGCTCATTAGGATATCAGGTAAAGACTTCATATCTCTGAGCCGCTGAGTCACCGTGATTTAACCCCTCCACAAACTGTCGGGCCGGAGTGTAAGGGTCATGGGGGCAAGAGATTTTGCTTTTTTGGGTACAAGAAATTATAATTTTAGTGGAGAGGAGTCACCTCTCCCTCTTATCTTTAGTCTTTACGACGTGGGACAAAGACAAAACAAATAAGTCAATTTATCAACATAACCCATGTTTCCTAATAGCATGAATGGCTCCAATATGAACTAAATAACACGTTTTTTGTGTACAATAATCGCACAACTAATTAGATCTACACGAAACTCTTTCCCTCAGTTGTTCTTATTCTTATTCAAGTTCTTCTACACCTCTTGTTTCGAATCTTGCAATGAGTTTTACATTATTTTCAATAATGGAGTTTTGGGTCATTAGCAACTTACTATCTCTGTTACACAATAATGGATCAAACTTATTCTTTCAAAAGAATAATACTAGAGCTACTTCTTATCCTATTTTTTTAGGATACATAATAACGCACACAATTAATTATATTTTAATACACGAATTACATTTTTAATTAACCAATTGTTATTTACCGTTTCAACGTGGATACAAATTAAATATAATAAATAATTTTTGTTTATTTTATTGCATTGAATTTGGAAGAGAATTGCCCCAGTGCAGTCTTGCGAAAGAGATGATGATAACGATGTCTGATCGAGGAATTTAATCGAACAATTGGTGGGCGCAGTCCAGGGAGAGGAGGGGCTGACGACAGACAGACCAGCCTAAATGATTGGGAGACAGGAACGAGTGGACAGAAAATGACTGTTCTACCCATGAAGAACTCCACGTGTATAAAACCAACCCCTTTCCGTTTTTTGTTATCCAGACTAGAGAAAGGCGAGAGAGGGGAATCTCGAGCTGATTGACGGAGCATCCCTATTCGATCGCCCATTACCAGACCTGCGCTTTCCTGCCATTTCTTTCAGGTATGCTTTGTTTTTATTGTTTTCGCGTTTCCTGATTTGCCCCATCCCGATGTTTCCTGATTTCTTTCCGTTAAATCTGTTTAGATTGTTTTTAGTCGCTGGTGTGATGTGTTGATGATTTTTTTGTTGGCTTTTTTTATTTAGGATTAGGGGGGGTGCAATGAGCGATCGCTTGGTTTTTGGTGTGGATCGATCGGCCGAGGAGCCAGATGAGCGTGCTCCTCTCGTGCCTAGAGAAGTTGATGTGACCTCGGAAGCTGTGGGTCCTTCGTGTTCATCATTAGCTGGAACGGCTGTAAACGAGAAGAGAATGGAGAAGAATGAGGCACTGGGAGAAGAGGATGAGCCACTGGTTAAAGCTGTAGAATGCCGAATTTGTCAGGAGGATGATGCTATCAAGAATTTGGAGACCCCGTGTGCCTGTAGTGGTAGTCTCAAGGTAAAAAAGTTTTTACTCGTCGTTTCAGTCGTGGATTTTGTTACTTGATATTTCACGTGTCTTACCTGGATTACACTATGCCTTGGCTCTGACTGGTGGAGTGTGGGAGAATGTAAAGCACTAAATAATGTCTTTCGAGGGATTGCTCGGGGCTTCTTTTCTTATGGTTTTACTTTTGTTATTGTTGAAACTTAAAGCAGAGAGAAAAACTGTTCAATGTTATCCTCAAAAAGCAGCCAGCTTGACTCCTAAGGAGATACTCATTAAACTAACTGTCTGCAGCTTTTGGGTAATGCATTTGAAAGTAACAAAATCATAGTCAGTTGCACAAAAGTTTACGATGAATTAACTGAGGGTGTCATCTTTTTTTCCCAATGTTATTTCCATTGTTATACATTAAATTTGGACCTTCTTTGGGGGCGTTTTTGGATTGCTTTGTTTATATGAGCGGTTAAAAGAGATGTTTTATTGTGATCAGTATGCTCATCGGCAGTGCGTTCAACATTGGTGTGATGAGAAAGGAGATATAACTTGTGAGATATGTCAGCAGGTATGCATGTAAATCGATTGTGTCCATTCATGGTGTTGAAATAGGTTCATATGCATTATGTTTGTAAATGTGAAATTTGATTAGCATAACGGAAGCCTGTTTGCTCACTCGGTCTTAGATATGGATTTGTGTCTTAAATATGCACAGCCTTACCAACCTGGTTATACCACTCCAATTCGCCCCCCTCAGGCTGAAGAAATTGCTATTGATATTGGGTGAGTAACATTACTTTCAATTTGCGAGAACCATATTTAACCATGTCAATTTTGTTTGGTTTGTTATATTTGTATTCATCTAATTATATTTTCAATTCGATCCACCTTATTGTTAATTATCAACTGGAAAATTTGATTTTGATTAGAAATTTAATGTAGTTAAAAATCCGTCGAATTTAAAAACCGTGAGGGTTCAAGCTCGATTTCTTTCAGAAGCAGATGATTTTACATTCGAAGTTAATTGACTGCCTATTATAAATTTTACGTCTTTTAGTTTTATTAGAAATATCTTGTCAATTAGAAAGTAATACATTTACAAATAAAAAAATTACAGTCAACCTGATGCATCTCATAGTTTATTAGTTTAATATATGTATCTCAATTTTTTTGGTGTCTTGAATGCTCAGTGGAGGGTGGACAATTTCTGGAACCCCTTTGGATTTACGAGATCCCCGCCTGTTAGCGATTGCTGAGGCAGAACCCCATTTCTTCGAGGCAGAGTATGATGAGTATGCATCTTCAAACTCCAGTGGAGCTGCATTTTTTCGGTCAGCTGCGCTCATTGTAAGTGTACTAGTTTTAAGGTGCATAGATGGGAGAGGAATACACCATGACTTTCATGTGGAGTATCATTTTTTCTTAGAGTTCTGTTTAATATGGTATGCGAAGTCGTATGAGAATTTTCTTATTATGGTTTATGCAAGAAAGTTAGTCTTATTTCAAAGCCTAGGATTAGCAAAAAAATATCGTTAATGTCATGTTATATTACTTTTGTGATAATAGTGAATCAAAATTTGGTTGCAATTATTGCATAGTGATCCTGAAAACCAGAGAAAAAACTACAAGTCTACTAACAATGTTTAGACTCATGGTCAGAAATGATCTTAAAACCAACTATGAATACGGAAATCCACAGATTAGAATCATTAATCCATTTTCCCTTAAGAACACCAAGCCAAAAAAAGTTAATACTCTATAATCATTCCTTCATATTCCCCTGACTAAATACCTCTTAACCTCCCCACAAAAAATTCCTCTACTAACACGATTTACTAACTTTTCTACCTTGCTAAAGTATTCCCAATTTTCCCAAACTTTTTTCCTTTATTATTTTGCTTAATACTAAGAAATCTTTGTACTGAGATTGATTGTGGGATTTATTGAAATTCTTGTGGCAGTTCATGGCTCTTCTTCTCTTGAGACACACATTCTCTGTCACGGATCCTGATGGAGAGGATGAGGCATCTGCTTTTCTCTCTGTAAGTGGAAGTCAGAGATCAAATGGATATGCTGATAATTATGAATGTTATTCTTTATGCACTTTCTATTTCAACAAAACTGACTTTTGGATTTTTTTGTGTGCAGATTTTCTTGCTCCGAGCTGCTGGATTTCTTTTACCCTGCTACATAATGGCTTGGGCTATCAATATCCTGCAGCAACGGCGCCAAAGACAGGTTGGTGTTTTCTTTCATTTTGAGTTGATACAGGAAGTGCGTACATACAATGCACTTAATTAGAGTGGTTATGTGGTAAAAAAGATTGAAAAATGAGACAAATAAATATGCCAAAATGATTGTTGATTTTTCCATTTTATATATTTGGGAAAATTATTTCTTGTATAGGCCTGAAAATTGTGCCGAATTCGGGGCCTGAAAATTGTGCCGAATTCGGGGCCGAAACAGTTGGTATTGAATTTTTTTCCTGAAACTATATCGAAGCAAATTGCATTTCCCATTGAGGGTAAAAAGAAAATTTTAAATTTGATATTTTTATGGGTAATATGTCATTTGCTACTTCAAGAAACCTAATCCGATTCAAGGTCGATCAAGGTCGCAGTTGAAATACAGAATATTGGGGAGATAATTTACAGATTAGATGTGGTAGTCACTGTTAAGGAGTTATCAGTTGAGTTAATAATCACAGGACATGGAAAATTTGAGTTCAATCCCAATTCATTCTTTTTCTTGTAGCTGCTTTGGTAACCAGAGGCATGATTAGAGAGGTTCTTCCGTGTTGGCTTTTCACATATATCGCAAAAGATAAATAGAGCCTTATAACGACTTAATTCTTATATTTATATATTATATTGTAAATATGAGAGCATATTGGACTGTGGGGAACTTGGATACTAAATATGAGTTTCCTGGTAATTATTTCAAAACAGGAGGCAGCAGCATTGGCAGCTACCCAAGTTGCTTTTGTGGTGCAGTCTGGTCAACATGGAGGCCTGCAGTTTACTTTAGCACCAACTTCTAATCCAGAAACAGTCTAATTTATTCTTCCTTGCTGGAAACCATGATCATCCAAAGTTGGTTTTGATGGTATTTGTAGAAGATGATCGAATTAAAATTACAACAGTGATTGATTGATGTAATCAGAAGCACCTCTCCGGTATTGATGTAGAACGGTGATCTCTTCGTGTGAAAGTTTGTTCTCGATACCGGAGTACAGCTACATGTTAAATTGTTATACTTATGTGATCGTGTCGTGTAATTAACTACATCCCAATATTGTTCTTTTGTATCCTTCCAGTAACATGATATTTTCTGAAAAGGTCTTTTTTATGTTCATTTCTTGCATAGAGACATTGACATGTATTGGATGATCAAACGCAATGAAAGCATCAAAACATTAGGTGCCTAAGCAGAGTTCATAATATATCTTATGCGATTACTTTAATATTATATCGAATTCTAATGCGATATTTACACTCTAATTTACCAGAGTTTTTACTAGAATTGAATATATTCTGCCTCTGAATGCAAGATTGAACTACTGATTCACGCAGATTAAAGGAGCTGATTAGATGTACTCAAATCAAGTAATTGAATCAAATTATTTTAAAGAGAAGAGAAACAGACAATTTCCTTGGTCGCCTCTGAATGAACATCGAATGGAACATGAACAGGTTCGAAACAAAAGCAAGAATTGTTTCAGAGCACACGGAAAAGAAAAGTGGGAGATCTTGGAATGGCGTAAAGCAGCTGGTTCTTTTCTGGTGGGGATGTTCTTCTGGTCATGGTAGTGAATCTATCTTCTTCTACATCAACCCTGAAGCTTGTTTTTTTTCTTTTTGGTTAATGGCTGCTCCAGCTCTATATGCTCTTCTTTCATAAATCATTATATCAATCCATTGCCATATTCGAGTGCAAACTGCACGGCACCAAGAGATCTTCAAGCTCAATAAGCGATGGTCGAAAATATTCTCGTACTCCACCCGTATATCTTAAAGATTCTTGTACATTGAACGCCTGTTACACTTCTTTTATACGTCAAAGAGGTATAGTTAAGCTCAACATGTCTATTATGCAACGTTAAATTTGAGCCGAATTAATTTTAAGATTATAAATGGAAGGAAATAACTGATGGGGGAATATGATTCACCATATTGCATGAACACGTCAGCAATGACAGAGTTTGAAAGGGGTGACGTGGCAGGAAATGGAAGGAAACAAATGAAGAAGATGCCTAGCTTCTCAAAGGTATTGTTCCAAGCCCCTTTATTCACCCTTGTTAGATTCTTGAACAGCAGCCTTCATTTGCTTATATTACAGGCTTATGATTGAAATGAATCTCGTAATATTTCAACTTTATGCTTCATATCCATTTTTATATCTCCAAAAGAGATTATACATTTCTGGGTTGGAGAACTATAACCTTCCATCTGCTTATTCTCTCTCGTTGCTCTAAAACACATGGGACTCCACAGGCTGTTCATTCTTCTCTTCTGCATTGGAATTCTAGCTGCTGAAATACACAGAGACGACTGGTTGTTACTGCTGAATCGACGCGTTCTTCGGGCTGATGAGACGAAAGGGTTCAGGGAGTTTATACCTGTTGGTAAGAAGTTTGATTCGAATCAGTCGAGCAAAAGAAAGGTGAAAAAAGGGTCGGACCCTATTCACAACAAGTCTTGATGGATTCAAATTCCTTTTCGTTGGGAAGAACCGGACCTTAACATGGAAAGAACATCAGAAGATGGTGACCTTTCGTATTGATTGATCGTTTTTCGTATTTAGATTTGAGTTCTCATTGTTATTGTCATGCTTCGAGAAGTTTCATAGTTTATATGTTAAGATAATTGTCTGTACTTACGTTGTTCGAGTTAGTAAGAATGATTAGCTGTTTTACGAAATGGTTTACTTGTTCCGCTGGCAATGGCTAAAGTGGCTTTAAAAATAGAAGAGCTAGAGCTACATTTCAAGTTACCCAAGGGCTTACACAACGAGAGTCTTTTTTTCCATTTTTATTCATTCCCATTGCTCACGTTTTTAAGAGTGCTGTTGCTAGATAGTAAGGACAGGCACGGGGAGACTCAATATGGTTACACCTCAGTTTGGACCCGTAGTTTCAAAAATATGGAACGGGAGCCACGAATAGTAGACACATGAATTGACTCGAATCAAACTGAGTTTCATTCTTTGGTTACAAATTTTATAAAAATTTAAAGCATATAATAGTATTTTACTGAATTTGCATCAAGTTGTCAGATTTTGGCAGGTTTTGGCTTTGAGCAAGGGTTTAACAGGGTTTGAGTCGATTTTACAATCACGGTTTGGTTCAATTTCCAGAATTATTGACCCACAAAACCATGACCAAACTGTGAATCACCATTTTGAGAAGATTTGGAA
>QAOC01025709.1:56715-144419 GCA_003255005.1 Begonia fuchsioides | reverse complement strand
GATTATTTTGAATTTAATAGTTTATGTTATAATGTTACATTTATTATTTATAATGCTTATTATATTGAATTAATTGTCTTATTATCTATTGATGTAATTTTAGTTAATAATGTTTATGTATTTGATTTTAAGCTTTTTAGTTAAGTTTAGTATTTTCATTAAGGAATTTTTTTTTGTGATGATTATTATTTTGGTTAATTTATTGTTTAGGTCTTCTTTATATATTTATAATATAGTGTTTATTATATTCATTTAAATTGTGTTGTGATAGTTTGACGTATTTTAACTAATAATGTTCATGTATTTTGATTTTAAGATTTATTTTATGTACGAAGTTTTGGCTGCTTGTTTAATATTTTTATTAATGAGTTTGTGTCTTTTTTATGATTATTCATTTTGATTTTTTGGTATATCTAGACCATCAATTTTGAATTTTATTTAGAATTGATGTTGCTCTGATACCAATTTGGTAGGACCCTCTTCGATGAAATTTAGGCAACAAAAAATGTCAAAAATAAGAAAATAAAACAGAAAACATGATAAATTAAACGACACCAAAAATAGAAAATTGAAGCATTTCGAGGAGCTTGCTTTCTTTTGATCACATTAATAGTGGCTCTCTACCTCCAAGATAACTCTAAAATTTTCATTTCCTTTCCTACCACCCTAATTCACTTGCTTATATATAAAATATTAGTTTTGATACATGGATATATGCATTAGAAAGAGGTGAGATGAAGCTCTAAGTCGTGATGTGGGCTTCTGTTGTCGCTGGGTATGCGAGATATCTCGTTGACCAGCTCAGTCAATGGCGGCTCCGAGTGGTTTGGACTTAGAGAAGCGAAGGGTAGAGGTTTAGTAGAGAGGAGAAGAGGGTGTTTATGGTTTTGGGTTTAGATGTGAAAAATCTGGCCTCCATTTTCTTGCGAGAGTTCTAGAATTGGACTAATTAATCCGAGTTTAATCGGTCATTGACAGAAATCTAAGAGATAGCTTTGATTTCCGTACTATTTCTTTACAAAATTAGATAAAATTTTATTAAAAATCTAATAAAATTTAATATAAATTTAAAAAAATTAGACCAACTGAGATGAACAGAATCACGCAGCCCCGCAAGAGATTTTTTGTATTGTTTCAAAGTTTAGATTTTCTTGGCCTGCTTTAATATATATTGGGTTTTTTTTATGGTTTTATCACTTGTTTAATTTGATTTGTCAAAACCCTTTTCGATTTTGATTTTCCCTCCTCTCTTCAATGGTGGCAAGAGGGAAGATTTCCATTCCACCCTCTTCAAAACTAGCAGTCTAGCCCATCCGCCATTACTTCTGTCTACCTTTTTTCTCAATTTCTTCGACTCCACCTTAGTGATCATGAAAATCTAACCTCGAGAATGTTCTTTTGAAGCATCGAGGGCAATAGTAANTGTTCTTTTGAAGCATCGAGGGCAATAGTAAATTCGACTCGCGAAATGTATGGCAGAAAGGCATTTCAGCTTGTGAAGGAGCTTTCAACCTGCGAGAAAGGACAGTTGAAGCTCTTCAATGTAAGTCCCTACCCTTCATTTTCCCAACAGAGGATTTTGTGCGAAGGTTTATCTTTGATTTTGTTTTATTTTATACATTTATAGACTTATTGGGTCTTCGATTGGGGTTCTTATGCTTAAATTTCTTCAGATTAGATAAATTATTAGATGCTCTGTTCCTCTTTTTTGGCAATTATGTATTGGAAAACAAGTTCAACAATGATTGTTCACTTCTTGTAGTGTGGATTGGTCTGGTTATTGTTGGGTAATATTAGCCTGTTGCTGGAATTGAGAGTTGTTGGGAATTAGGGAGAAAAAGGATTTTGCACTGCATTTTTTGTGCATTTTGCAGGATATTACCAGAGAATTTTTGCTAGTCTTTAGATGGACAGTATGTTAGATTTTCTTTGATTCTTCAAAGGTTGAAATATTTGCAACATTGGATGGTTTGAATTTTTTTTTATTAAAGTTAGTAATGTTTGAGTATCACACTAGTGGTTAGTAACTTATCATCTGAATCCACTATAATTCGGTAAAATTAAAAGAATTGACGAAAGAGTTTAACATAAATCATAATGATAGAGCATCATTTAAAATTATGTCGAGTTCCAGATGTTTATTGCTGTATAATAAAGCTGAGAAAGCTAAGATATCTGTTTCAACTATCCTCGTTCATATTTACCCTCATTTTAGGATCACTAACCTACTAAATCATTTAAGATTCCAATTATTTGGAGACAAGCAATAATCAGATGACACTTTCTCCTACAACCTGCTGGCTCCAGAACCGGTGGACAACGAATGATGAGCGAAAATAAGTCGAAAACTTTTGCCAAACTGTTTTGTCTTTCCACAAGAAGACGAACTAATTATAAATTCCGTAACAACTTAGCAACTCTCACTAGACCTTTTATCACAAAAAAAATTATTGTTCGTTAAGTCAACCTCTAAACTTTTCCTGGGTGAGGTCTAGGGAATAAGTCTTTACCTCCCTGTTCTTTCTACTTCTACAGTCATTGTTGTATCACATTTGAAATTTTTTTTTTCACACTTCTGTAGAGTGATCTTTATGACCAAGTGATTGCAGAATGTAATCAACATCACCTTGAGCTTCAGTCCTTGATAAGGTATATTCTCTTACTTAAATTTTCCTTTCATTTTATGATTATTTATTTTTCCTTGGCCGAATGGATCATATTTTGACATGGAAATCAGACCGTCTTCTGGTTTTCCCAATGTGGGATCGTTTTCAGTGTGTTTTCACTAAAAAACTAGCTTTAAGGTTAATGCTTTGAAAGAGACGACTAATAAGCTATAGGGTACAGATACGATCCATAGCTATAACTACGAAGAATAATATTCGATTGAAAGATAAACTAAACTCACTGTCAATTCAAGGAAATTGCTTCCTCTCGAGCACGTTAATGGCGTCTCACTGCCCCCTAGTTCATGAGCTAATTTTTCCTTGATTCTTTTAATNAATTTTTTTTTATTATGAAATGATGTTATCCCAGGAAAATGCAACAAGAAGGAATGGATCTTCAGACAACTAAAAATGCCGACCACTTTGGGGCGCTCGTTCACCACCTTGCTTTAGTCCGAAATAAACGCTGCTTGATTTCATATGCGTAACTTTCTCTTTCATGTTATTTTATTCCGTGCAATTCTGCATTTGCTAGTTATT
Source organism: Begonia fuchsioides (assembly GCA_003255005.1). NCBI lineage: Eukaryota > Viridiplantae > Streptophyta > Magnoliopsida > Cucurbitales > Begoniaceae > Begonia > Begonia fuchsioides. The sequence goes on along the minus strand of QAOC01025709.1, from coordinate 141,213 downwards.
TTCAGTGGTAATAGCAATGAAATGGTCTGTTTGAATAACAGGTACAATCGAGCTGAATTCACCCGGAATTTGATATGGAAGCTAGGGACGGTTCTTCCACAAGAAATTGAAGAAAAGCTCAGCCACTTAGAGGAAGAGTATTTTAAGAAACACTCTGCAGCTCTGAAATCATTTATGTCAAAAATGGAACTTGATTTAACTGTGGTAAAGTGTCTTGTTTTTATTTATTATAAATAACAAATCTTTCTTAAAATGACACCCTCTTAGTAGATGTGCATATATGCCTTTTTTCCATATTATTAGGATATGGTGCCACCCAAAGATCCTTATATCCAGGTTCGAGTTCTCGATGATATTGGCGAAGGGATCGTCCTCAGCGACGATAAGATAGCGAATTTTGCTCGGCATTCAATGCACTTTCTTAAACGAACGGATGCCGAGCAGTTTATTTCTCGAGTAAGATGGACGACTCGAGTTGCAAATTGGGTGTTCGATAAGTTATCAATCTCCATCTCGGCTTCTAATTTTGTATTGTGTTGGCCTGCAGGGCTTGATGGAGGAGCTCACTGGATAAAAACAAAAGAAGTTTTGATGCATCATTTCCTCAGTGGTGGAAAAATGACCAAAACCAGACCCAATTATTCAGCATGGGCTTGTATTGGGCTTCCAGCTAAGTACTATTGTTAACTGAATCGTCTTTCCAAAAAACCGAATCGAATATATTTAGCAAAGAGTGTGTAAACTGAATCAAGATCGGGACATTTCGAGAATCGAACATATATCGATCTTTCAGATTCATGGCTGCTTGCTGTTTCGATGAATTTTCGTTTTTGGATCGCTTGGAATTTTGGTAAAAATCTGGTGAAAAAGTTCATTGCACCGATTGTCGCTTTGTGGAGTTATCGTTTTAAATATTATGGTCTATTTATCTATGTCATAGCAAAGATTAAAGTAAAATCTCATACATATGTTGCCATGATTTTTTGCATTAATTCATGAACTTTCCAGACAATTCTTTACATTTTAAATTCTCTACATGAAAAGCTCAAGTAGTTTTGAGAAATATTTAATAGTATTCGAGGGTCGATTTTCAAATTCTATATATTAATAGTTTTTATAATTTTTCAAATTAAAAAAAAAAAAGAAGAAGCAAAAATAGGTTAAACACAATTCACCTAGAGAGGTGACAATTGCTCAAACAAGCTATGATTGATTAAAAGTAGTTTAATATTAGACTTCTGAAAGAGGTTTTGCATTCGTATCAGATGCACTCACTTTATAATAAATTCTTCGTTCTTGTTTTTGATTTCGTACTTATGTCAATCAAATGAAGAGTATTGAGGATGAAATAATCCGAGTATAAGATGTATATGATTATAATAATCTTTGACACGTGTTGCTCTTCGGTTCTCCAATCGGTCGATGTTACTTGCTCTCGGGTTCTCTGAGATATGGAACACCAGTCGACTTATGGTAAACGGATACAAGTTGCTCTTCGATTATTCGACACTTACAGTGAATGGTTGACACTTGTTACTCTCGACTTCTCCGCAGCATGTTGGGTAGAGAAATAGTAACAATATCAACGTTTAATAACTTTGATTCTTTTAATTCGACGGGTTAGTATCTAACCTACTATAAATCGGCACCCTCACCATTAGGGTATTGCTAAAATATACATGCGTAGAACATAACGAGAAATCTAAAAATTTTAATGCGGTAATATTTTTAGGGTAAGTCTAGAATTACTAGTTGTTAGGGTTTAGGGCATTAAATGCATTAAATCTTTTTATTTGAGGTCATTAGATAAACTTGATATTTAACAATTTATCAGGTATAATAAAAGAGTAAACTTATCATTATTCTATCTTCAAGTTCAAATAACATTCTTCTTACACGAACATATGGAAACAAATAATGTTTTTTCTTCGCAGATCCAACGTGCTCGAAGTCGACATAAATAAAAATAGAAAAACTTTCAATAGTTTATCATGTACAATAACAAAGTAAATTTATCATTACTCTATTTTCAAGTTCAAATAACATTCTTCGTACGTGAACATCTGCAAACAAATAATGTGTTCGAAGACGACATAAATAAAAATTAAAACTAGAAAATTAGAACAAGTAAAGTCATAAAATATGTGACTGTCGTACTTTAATATACATAAAACTATCGATTTTTATTAATCGCGCCAATGAGATCATACAACTAGGATAGTAAGTTACATTTTATTTTTTGTTAGTCCTTTACATTGATGTCGATTATTTTGAATTTAGTAGTCATGTTATCTTTATGTATTATAATGTTGTATTTCTTATTCATGATGCTCATTAAATTGTCTTGTTATCTATGGATGTATTTTTAAGGATGAGCTAACTTTTTATTTTTTGATTACTTTTACACTGATGTTAAATTGTTTTGATTTTAATAGTTTTATGGTAAATTTATGCATTATGATGTTGTATTTCTCATTTATGATGTTTATTATATTCATTTAAATGGTTTTTGTTATATATTGATGTAGATTTAATTATTAATGTTTATGTATTACTTTTAATAGTTAATTTTTGATTTTTGATAACTGAACTGACGCAGAAAATCAATTTAATTTCATGCCGAGTTTTATGATCTAATGTATTACTTTTGATGTGATGATTTTAAGATTTCATTTTGTAGGAATAGAGATATCTAAATTTTAAAATTCTATTTTTGGCTTGGTTTTTTTAAATTAATATTAAATTTAAAAAATCTATTTTTTTAATTAGTTGTTTTAGTTTTTTAAAAATATTTTAACTAATAATAGTTTGAGATTTTGAAATCTCTTTGTTTTCTCCCTCCATTCTTGGACAATTCGATGACTTATCAAAGTTTGCAAGTACTATGTTCTCGGATGTCTCATACACATGCAATCACTTAATGAATTCTGTTACAGAATGATGTAATTTGCAATTACAACATACTTTAAGGGTTAAACTAAAATTTTTAAAATTTGACGTATTTGTTTCACAACCCTTGCACTATAGTGGCTAGATTGGTATCTGTCATAATCTTTTATACTACTTGAACGATACACTTATGATTTGTTTTGATATATATCTGCCCAACTCACGGGGCTAGTTGACCATCATAGATCGCATTAGCAATATGCATAAGGCGAGAGCCGAGAGTCAAATTATTATTTACTTAATTAAAATTGCGACTAATGACCTATCGCACACGAGCCATAATGCTCGAAATTACTCATTCGGATGCATTTTAACTTTTGCGCCCCGAGATCCACCATCTGTATAAGTATCAAGGCCAACATAGTCTGATACGATATGTGCACTAGACGTGTTAATACCGGCGCCACCTTGATCCACCATTTGCGCACATTAACTCATTATTTAGCGATCCCCCGACCCGTCCTTTGTGGTGTGACACTCCCTCTTCCATTCCCTTTTCTTCTTCTATCCCTCGTTTGTTTCTTTGCTTGGTTTCATCGAAAAGCTCTAATCTTTTATTTATTTTATCTTTTAATATAATATGAATAATTCTAGATTATCCCGAATAAAAACGGCTAAACCTAATCCTTAAACAGTAAATTTTCAGAAATATTAGCATTAATTATACAAATATCCGTTGAATTAACGTCAAGATTAAGAAGTAATTTCATTTTCTTATCAGTCCGATCAAAATGATGGGTAACGCTTCCGATTATGGCTCTCCTAGCATTAAAGAAATTAAATTTCAGATATTTTTCTGTAATTAACACGACCCAAATGGAGTATTTCCATATTCAACCAAAACATGGTCTTTAAATTTCAGAACAAATCCCCACGAATCCATCCGAGCTCGACAGAAAACCGAAAATGGCAGCCTCCAAGTTCATGTTTTTCGCTATGCTGTTCGTGGTTCTGGCCGCCTCCAGCATTCCCACAGGTTAAATCCCCTCTCATTTTCTAACCCAAATATTTAAATTTAGAAATATAAACATATTTATTTCGTGTATCTTTTTTTTGCAGGAAATTCGCTGGAGTGGGCGTTCTCGCACTGCCTGAGGCCGTGCTCGGCGACGTACGGGGCGGCGCAGTGCAACAACGACTGCATTGGCGCCGGCTTCCCCAAAGGAGACTGCTTCGATAAGCGACCGGGCGCTGAAGAATACGTTTGCTGTTGCCCTCCTACAGCTTAGCCTTCCACAACCAGCGGCTAGCCTTTCGCTTGGATTTGAGCTTCTTAATCTTGCTTATCTCTGCCCTTATTTCAATTACTGCGTCCATCAATAATCTCGAATCCAAATAATCTTGCACTTCTTCTTCGTTAAATCTTTTGCTGTTTGAAACTTACGAGATTCGAAGTTAGTTTGAGAATCTGATATGGATAACGAAGACAAAAATAAGGTGTTCTAACGTAACGGTACCGAGCCTAGCTATTGTCCAACGGTATGATCGAGGAACATGACTCGGGAGATGACGAAATTAGAATATTTATTTGGTGACTTTAATTCCCTTCCATTTTGAGAACTTTTATATGAAAATTAATAAAATTATATATATATATACAAAATTTCTAAATTAATATTAAAATCATTATTAAAATTTAGGGTAAAAACCAAATTAGCGAAGAAAATATCGGGTTAATGATGAATTGACCATCGAACTTTAAAAATGGACAAACGGGCGACGAGCATATGGTCACACCTGCTGCCCCACCAACTACAGACGGCCGTGTGGCTGTCGCACTTATCGCTCCATGTTGAGGCGTAGCAAGTCGTTCATATNTCTTGAAGATAATGTATTTTGATTTAATTAATGTAATGACATTAAGCTAACTAATTTTTTTGTTTTTGGTTATTCATTAACATTAATTTTTGTTTATTTTTAATTTAATAGTTTTATGTCTTCTTAATGTATTCATAATTTTATATTTCTTATATATGGTGTTTATCATATTTATATAAATAGTTTTGTTATGTAATGAAGCATTTTAATATTTCGAACCCCTATACTATAGGGACTAAATTGCCATATACTATAATATGTTATATTACTTGAAAGATAAATTAATATTTGTTTTGATATATTTTTGCCTAACAACTCATGAGGCTAGTTGACCATCATAGATCGCATTAGCAATATGCATAAGGCGAGCGCCCATCACTACTGTTTGCAGCCGAGAGTCAAAATTATTCTGTGCATGGTTAAAACTTCAACTAATGACCTATCCCACACGAGCCATAATGCTCGAAATTACTCATTTGGATGCATTTTAACTTTCGCGCCCCGAGATCCACCATCTGTATAAGTATCAAGGCCAACATAGTCTAATACGAGACGTGCACTAAACGCGTTAATACCGGTGCCACCTTGATCCACCATTTGAGCACATTAACTCATTATTTAGCGATCACCCGACCTGCCCTTGGGGTGTGACACTCCCTCTTCCATTGCCTTCTATTTTTCTATCCCTCGTTTCTTTGCTTGGTTTCATCGAAAAGCTCTAATCTTTTATTTATTTTATCTTTTAATATAATATGAATAATTCTAGATCATCCCGAATAAAAACGGCTAAACCTAATCCTTAAATAGTAAATTTTCAGAAATATTAGCATTAATTATACAAATATCCGTTGAATTAACGTCAAGATTAAGAAGTAATTTCATTTTCTTATCAGTCCGATCAAAATGATGGGTAACGCTTCCGATTATGGCTCTCCTAGCATTAAAGAAATTAATTTTCAGATATTTTTCTGTAATTAACACCACCCAAATGGAGTATTTCCATATTCAACCAAAACATGGTCTTTAAATTTCAGAACAAATCCCCACGAATCCATCCGAGCTCGACAGAAAACCGAAAATGGCAGCCTCCAAGTTCATCTTTTTCGCTATGCTGTTCGTGGTTCTGGCTGCCTCCAGCATTCCCACAGGTTAAATCCCCTCACATTTTCTAACCCAAATATTTAAATTTAGAAATATAAACATATTTATTTAGTGTATCTTTTTTTTGCAGGAAATTCGCTGGAGTGGGCGTTCTCGCACTGCCTGAGGCCGTGCTCGGCGACGTACGGGGCGGCGCAGTGCAACAACGACTGCATTGGCGCCGGCTTCCCCAAAGGAGACTGCTTCGATAAGCGACCGGGCGCTGAAGAATACGTTTGCTGTTGCCCTCCTACAGCTTAGCCTTCCACAACCAGCGGCTAGCCTTTCGCTTGGATTTGAGCTTCTTAATCTTGCTTATCTCTGCCCTTATTTCAATTACTGCGTCCATCAATAATCTCGAATCCAAATAATCTTGCACTTCTTCGTTAAATCTTTTGCTGTTTGAAACTTACGAGATTCGAAGTTAGTTTGAGAATCTGATATGGATAACGAAGACAAAAATAAGGTGTTCTAACGGTACCGAGCCTAGCTATTGTCCAACGGTATGATCGAGGAACATGACTCGGGAGTTGACGAAANCGGTAGGTCACACAATTCACAGGTGACAAATTTGTCAATTTTCAAAGTTCGAAGAACCTAAAAATCACCCCTCTCCCCTAGTTTGAATTTTCGATCGCGTATAAAAATTCGTATTTTCTAAGTTGTTCCGTCGTTGAATGATACTCTCTGCTTTGGCATGAATCAAGCAAAATTCCGATGAAAAAGGTCGAGAACCGACAAATATCGTCCAAAAATGGAAATTAACTGCACATAAACATTAAAATTTACATAAAAAACTATTATATGTCGAAAACTCTTAGCATATTTGAACTTACGTTTACTTCCTAGAACTTACATTTCGTCTAAGGATAAACCGAAGCATTACGTGCCGTCTCGGACAATTGTCTTATCACTTGTAATATGATTCTTGGTTTCGGTAGAGTTTCCATCTAAGAAGCCATTAATGGAAAGACAAAAAGCTTGGTTTGCAACCAATTTCAGAGCATTTTAGGTTGTCTCCCTTGCACGACACTTCCCCAACCATCATCATCCTCAATCCCAATTCTCAAGAACTCATGTTTTAGAAGAGAAGTTTAGGTCTCTTCTTCAAGTTGTTTTAATGGTGGTTGGGTTGATACTACTTTAATTTAAAAAAATCCCGGCGCGAAATGGGCAATCGTCTCTCTATCCGGCCATCTCTGATGAGGGTCTCGAAACGACAATTAAATATAAACTAATCGTGGCATATTCATCGCTCCATGCCCACGCCTCGTATTCAAAACCAGGCTTGATTTTGCAAGGAAATGGTGGAATTGGGATTCGAAATGACACAGCGAAGAGCGATACAAATTTTGGACGCGGGGAAAAGGTATTCTGTGATCGGAGCTGAGTAATTGGGGGACGTCATTGATGAAGCTCCATGGCTTGAGTATGCGAGAGAATGGGGTCCGAAAATTACGTACAGTGTTGCAGCAATTGTTGTTTTGGAAGCTTAGATCTGGGTTTAGAAGATTGATTAACGGCTTGCCTCGTGAAGTTCTTGGCGAGTAAGGACCGACTGGGCCAAAGATGAAGAACAGCTGGTATGGAGATGAAGTTTCGAGCTGAGAAGAAAGGGAAGCAAAAATTATTATTTGAGTGTTATTTTATTTTTTAATATATTAGCACGTTAAACTTTAATTATTATAATAATTATAATAAATAATTATTTATTGACGTTTGGTTACTATCTTGTTATTAAGTCTACCATCTCTGAATCGATTGAGCTATATATGTGCGGGCTTTTGATTACTATCTTATTATCGGTTTTTGGTTCCAGAGTCCAAACCCGAAACCCAAATTGCCCGCAGTCGACTTTTCTTACCCGACCCAAAAAAAAGGCTGATCAAGACCATCTCAAACCGAACAAAAACGACACAAAAAATCAAATTTAAACTTGAAAAAAACGACAACCAAAACTTATAATAGATTGCATCATGTCTTCACCTTCACCCTACAAAGAACTTCTCTTATAAGAAACAATCTAAACCAAAAACATAAGATCAATAAAACCGGCCGATAAGTATTTGCGCCGATTTCTTCAAAAACTCGGTAAATTTTTTGCAAAACCCGACTAATTTAAGTGGACAAGCATCATTAAATGAGTAGTTGTAATGGTGGTTTGAACTGTACACCAATTGAATTTTGGTGGGTCGGTTCGGTTTGTCATAACTCACCAACCGAACAAATTAAAAGTAATAGAAAACATCATAAATACCGAAGGACAAATCAAAGCCCGAATTGAAAATTAAGCCAATCGAACTGATAAAATTAAGGGTAAGCACGGGCCGGTCTGACTCGGTTTTATCCCGAAATAGAATCGAAATTCACGGTTCCAGATTTTTAGAACCGGCACTAGAACCAACAGATTCCGATTATGTTTCAGTTTTAACTCGGTTTTATTTTTTATTTAAAAAAATTAAAATATAATAATAAAATATTTTTTTTTATTATATTTGAGTCGGAGTTTTAAGTAAGTGAGCAGATTTATAACTAATTTTATGATTTATATCGGATTTTATTAGGGTTAGGGTAAAGTTTTACTCGATTCAGAACTTTTTTGACTCACGGTCTCAGTTCCGGTTTCACAGTTTTTTATTCCAAAAAATTAGAACCAAGACCGAATGAAAACCGGCAGTTCCGATCAAGTTTATGGTTCTTTTTTTGTTTTTCCCACCCCTAGATAAAACTTTAAGCTAAACCAAACCAAAACACTAAAGCACGTAGGGTTCTATTTTAATTTTCAATTATAGAATCGAATTGACTTCGGTTCCTAAAAATCGGACCAAACATTTCACCCCTAAGAAAAGATTTTATAAAAGCCGGACCGGGTATTCTGAAAAAGACAGGCTTGATCTTTGAGCTCCAACGGGGGTTGGTCCCTAGGCGTTGACAAAAATCTCCCACGCGCTACCATGGTAGGTGGGTTGAGCGCAAGTTCTTAACTTTTTTTTCCATTCTTTGCCTCGCTCTGTGGGAACTAAACGGCAACTCTGCCACTCTTCTGGATTTTTTTTTTCTTTTTCTGTCTCTTTTTTTTCATTTCACTTTACTCTTCCTTGTTCGTCGCAAAGCTTAGGTCTTTTTCCTTTCATAGCTGCGGGGATTTTGTACGTCTCTTCAAATCATTCGTGGGTTTTTTATAAACTCTGAAATCCAGTAGCATTGGGTGTTTTAGCTTCTGGGTTTGAAACAAAAATGGATTCGGTTTGATTTTCATGAAGATTCCGATCGGAGAAATGTCAGAAAAGAGAGGAAATAAGTGGATTTCTGAGGATCCCCATGCGACAATGTCTTTTATGAAGGTTTCTCCTATTTCTCCCTCCTTTTCATCTCCATTTATCAGCAACTTTTATAAGGAATCAGCTCCGCCGCCTCCGCCGCCGCCGTCCTCCGGTGGTAGAATAAGCCCGGCGATTCTTTTCATTATAGTAATATTAGCTGTGCTGTTTTTCATCTCTGGTTTGCTTCACTTACTGGTTAGATTTCTAGTAAAACACCCTTCTTCTTCAGCTTCACCTCAATCGAATCCATACCCTGAAATTTCAAGCTCTGATGCTCTTCAAAGACAATTACAGCAACTCTTTAACCTCCATGATTCTGGATTGGATCAAGCTTTCATTGATGCGCTTCCTGTTTTCAATTACAGAGATATTGTGGGTTCAAAAGAGCCATCTGATTGTGCTGTTTGCTTGTATGAATTCTCTGATTTGGATAAACTGAGATTGCTTCCTATGTGTAGCCATGCTTTTCACCTCAGTTGTATTGACACGTGGCTCTTATCAAACTCGACTTGCCCCTTATGTAGAGGAACTCTCTTCACTCCTGGCCTTCCTATTCAAAACCCGGTTTTTGAATTCGATAGGTTGAGAGAAGAAGAAGAGCTCTCTTCTAATGGAGAAATAGCCTTTCCTAAGGAAGAAATTGCTGTCGATAAAGGGGTTTTTTCGGTACAGCTCGGTAAATTTAAGAAGCTAGATGTTGAAGAGATGGTAGAGAATCGAGAAGGGGAGACTAGTAGTAGATTGGATGATAGGAGATGTTTTTCGATGGGATCGTATAAATACATCGTCGGTAACTCTAATCTCAGAGTTGCGTTGAACTTGGACGAAAAACGGGGTTCGAATGAATTCAAGCTCAACAATGGAGGTGTGGTTAAAGGGGAGAGCTATTCGATTTCGAAGATCTGGCTATGGCCGAACAAGGGAGCATCTTCAGGTTCTTCTGGTGTTGAACTGCCATGGATGAATCAAACAAGAGGAATTTGAATCTTATTATCTGGTAATTGAACAACTTACGATTATGAGACCTTTTGTTTCGATCATCTGTCGCAAATTAAGGAACATTAGTAATTGATTGTCACATGAAATTAGTTCTTCCAACATTATAGGATCAAAACAAAATGCTTGTTTTTACTGTTTCTGTTCCTCATAGATGATGGCATCCCTGCTGAATTTCGATTTCAGTTTCGATATTTTCTGGGCAGAAACTTGATCATATGTTGCAGAAAGATCTTAAAACCAAGGTTGGATATTTTCGCGAGCTTAAAGTTTAGATTGAGGCTGTAGATCGACTAGGCTCAGCGATTATCCATCGTTGTTGATCGTTTTTACAGGTCGGTGCAATGTTTTTGCGATTATTTGATCAAAATGCATAATTTTTTAGGCTTGAATTGGAAGCGTAATCTTTGAAACAGCCTGAAAATAGTTGTTTTTCGGCACGGTTTCTGTCCGAGATGCATGTCCTTTGTTTCTACTTATCAATAATCACATAAATGAATCCANAGACTAGAACTTGACCAACATCACACCAAATATTGATTTTAATTCGGATACGATTTTATAAAATCTAACTTATCAGATCAGATTTATTTTTTTATCAAAACCAGAAACGAACCTGCAGGTCCCACCCCTACTTGCTAACATGTTGCTTGAGATTTTTCATTATCGCCCAAAATTAATGAAATAATTTGAAGAATTCTTAGCTGATTGAGTCTTTCGATTTAAATTCAAAATATTGATCGAGGATGGAAATCAAAATACAGGTCAAAGTGAGAAGGCAGTGAAGGGTATCAAAGAAGGTGGTAGAGTGAGCTCCATTGTCGAGCCTATAAATCCACCCGTGTTCAATTACATCCTCGAATCGACCGGATCCGTGCTCGAGAAACTGCAGCCTTATTTCGAGAGCGGAAAAGTGAAGCCGGTGATAGATCCAAAAAGTCCATTTCCATTCTCGAAGCCGGTCGAAGCTTTTGCTCATCTTCAAACTTCTCGAGCCACCGGAAAAGTTGAGATCTTGCCGATCCCATAAAGAAAGCAATTCATCGGGGTGTTTTTTGGTTGGTTCGATAAATCGTTGATCTCGTTGTTGTATGCATAATAAATCAACGATTTTAAAGGTGGTATTAAAGAAGTTGATGGGTTTGTTTTGGTCCTAAGTTCTATATGGTGGTGATGTCGTAACATGCCTTGATGTTTTGGGTAACATCCACTTATACTTTAAATAAGCACGAATCAAGCAGAAATGGGTGCTCATAACTTACCTGAATAACTATTTAATCATTCGTAATTTTAATTGATCGTAGGTCGGAATTAAAAGCAACGAAAAAGGAGACACGGAAATATATTCAAGTGGAACTTACTGATTAAGACCATTGATATCGACTTTCGCAATATCACAACTTCGACAGAAGAAACGGCAAACAAATTCGTCCAATCAAAGATACAAGACAACCATCATAATTAATCCGCTAATATCATGCTGACCGTAAATTGCATCTAAACAATTCGACCATACGATTGTTATCTAAAAATACTTATTTCTTACCACTTTTCTTGAGCCCAGCGCCTCCGAAGCTTCCCTTTTGTTGAGCCTTCGATCTTAGGTCTTTCAGGGCCTGTTCGTTTCGATTGTTTATCAGCAAATTTAATGGTTTAGTTTGAAATCTATCAAAGCTATTCATTAAGAGACATTTTACAAAAGTTAGGAACCAATTTCTTACCTTTTCCTCTTCCTTCTTCTTTTGGATGTTGGCCATGTCGACCTGTTTATGCAAGTGAATTTAGATTAATTAACGAACCAAGTAGAGGACCTAAATGCTGACAAGCTTATAAGGTGTAAATTTTACAAGCTACATTAAATGGAAAACATGAAGAAATGTAGCTAACAAGAGGCCTCAAAACTCTAACTCGCCGACTGTTGAGATTAATTAACGAACGAAGTAACATTACAAGACAGATTATTGCAAAATTTTACTAATACTACTGCAGATAGTACCAAGATAAAGATCAAATGATGTAGGCATGCACTCCATATGAAATTAAGGTGGAAGAGACATTAAAATCACAGAATGATTTACTTGCTACAAAGAATTGACTAAACCAGATACAAGAAAGATTATCCAAGATTTAACATTCAATAATATAGGCTTATATAAATGTAGATTTCACTTAAAATATAGGTTTTGGAACAAAAACACACGGAGATTTGCAACAATAAGATTGAATGAAACAACAAAAAATATTAAAAAATCAGCCAGGGTAATAAAAAGTTATTTACAAATAAATCTTCAGATAAAATTACAGGTTCCATCAACTATCTTAAATATCACATCCCATCAACGAATTTTGCCAAAAATACATCTAAAGGGGAATAAGAATCGACCTCATCTAACAACAACCAAACCAAAGAATGAAAACAAAGAAAAGATAAAAATCCACCATTAAAATACATCAAATATCAATCCCCCACGTTCTACGAATTCAATACAGCACAAAACGTACCTCATCGTAGTCTTTCTTCTCAGCCTTTGGTTGCTTCAGAGGCTTCGCTTTTCCACCTACACAATCAGACAGATCGGTGAAATTCCTGATCAAATCGATGAGAAAAGCCAACTCTTTTATCGATAAAATAAATTAGAACACAAGAAGTTTGAAAGGAACACGCAGAGAAAGATGGATCATACCTTGTTTGGACGACATGGCGGTGATCTAGGGCAAGCGATTGGTACGGATAAGAGAGGAAGACCAAACCCTTGCGCAATTATTTGAGCAATTTTCTGCGGCAAGTTTGGTATTTATAGGCCTTCCATGAAAATTGTCGCAAGTGATACACACGCGCTCAAACGGTGTTCTTTAAATTTAAAGAATAAAATGTAATTTGGCCACCAACTAAGCAAACAAAAATAGAGAGAACCTGCCTCTGAAACTTTAAAATGGTAAATCAGCCACCACAGCTGTCTATATCGGTCGGACCGATCACTTACCGTTCAAGCACGGTAAGTGCATGCGGTCGTCCACTTGTTGTTTGTGCGACAATGGTGTCAGATAGTTAGATTGGATAAATCAGACTGAGACAACAAATTAGATTGAAACTGCAGATTTTAATCCGGTCACGATTTTCATTTTTAAAAAATTGTGATTCATGGTCTGATTTTGTCTTTGAAAGTAAAACTATGAAACCAAAACCGAGACCGTCAGTCAAAATAATCCAAATCAAGTGAAATCTGACTTAAACTCTAATAGATTTTGATATAAATCTAATATCAATTCCAAACTTGTTCAATTATTCAAAATCTAACACAAGTTAACTCAATTAGACTCGATGCTAATAATCTTAAAAGCTATGTTAGATTTGTCTTCTTAACATACTCATAATTTATCTTATGACATGTCAAATTTTTATTGGTCTGATTAAATTATTTTTAGTGTAATATAATTAAAATAATTATTTATAATATTAACTGCACTATTTATAACTGTCCACGTGAAAAGATAAGTTAAGAGAGTATGCTAAGAAAATACTAATCGGCTTGGTTTCCATTTTCTATTATAAAAACCAAACCGACCTCAATTTCTCAAATACTGCACTGAACCAAACCGAACTGAATCCACCCCTAACTCTTGGTCTTGCAGTCTTTCCGTGTCGATCTCATTGAAATTGCTATATCAATCTTTCCACCAAAGCTTATGTCTCAATTTCTGACTCTTCACTTATATATGAAACCTTAACTTCACCTCCTCTCATCAACTTTGCATGTTCTTGAACACAAGAAGACGAGCTCCGCTCCATTTTTTCGCTCAAAATCTCGACCCGATCCGACATCCCGAACTCCAACAACCGATTCCTCAACACTTCAACGGTCGATGAATATGGCGGGATTCCTTCATCGACCATCATCTCGAAATACGCACAAGCTTCTTCGAGTTTCCCCTTCTTTTTACAAAATCCATGAACCATTATAGCATATGTTGAGACCCCGGGATAGAATCCCCGTCCCCCCATACTCTCCCAAACTTCACAGGCCTTGTCGAATCTCCCGACTCGAATCAGCATTTTCAGCACCATGTTATAGCTATGCCGATCGGGCATGCAGTTTTCTCGGTCCATTCTCGAGATTAGCCTGAGAGCCATGGTTACTTCACATCGATTTCAATGGTATGCTTGTATCGTGTTGTAACTCCATTGATTGGGATTAACTCCCGTGTTTATCATTTCGTCAAGAATTCGATAAGCTTCTTCGACCTTTTCCTTCTCGCAAAGCTTCTTGATAATGCAATTGTTATTGGAACAAAGATTGTGTCTTCTCATTCGGTCAAGAACTCGAAAGGCCGAATGAATATCATCAGCTTCGCAATACGTTCGAATGAAAATCGAAAACGTATAAGCATCGGGATCGATTCCATTCGAACCCATCTCTCGGAAAATCCTATCCGCTTCATCGACATTTTTTTCCTCGCTCATAGCTTGAATCAAACAATTATAGGCCGGTAAATCTAAACAACATCCTCGTTCAAGCATTTCATCGAACAGCTTGCGTGCCTCGTCCGATTTTCTGATTCCGCCCCAACCACTCATCAAAATGCTGTAAGTTTTCGTCCTCGGCCTCGAACCCGATTTTAACTTTTTCGAAGAATTCTTGGGCACGAATTAGATGCTTTCTTTTGCATAGATCATAAAGAAGATGATCAAGATCTTCACATCCAGGCTTGATTCCGAATTCCGAAATTCGATGAAAAGCTCGAATTGCATCACCAGGAAGATCAGCTCTACAATATGATCTAAAAACAATCCAAAAAACTTTTGGGCTCAGTGCAAAACATCGATTTTCTCTCATTTCTATGAGTAGATCCCATAAAAGAGCGAATTGCTTACTACTACCCAAAATATCAACCAAAATATGATAGCTTTCATCGCTGGGTTCAAAGCCCTGAATTTCTTTTGCCCNTTTATCTAATTATAATAAAAAAATATATTTATTTTATCTTTTTTGAAATAAAATAGATATTCATAAATCATAATTATATTAAAATTAAAATCGCAAATTTTAGTTCTAATTCTTTTTAAAGATAAATTCAAACTGACATTCAAATATATTTGTTCATAGAACTCTGGTTTGATATCTTATTTTTCACTAGATTAATTCTTTCGACACATACATTTGTGTGAAGCGTATAAGAATTCATTCTAAAAGTTTAAATTTTTTTTTGATGATAAACGTATTTTTAATAAATTATTTTATTTGAAAATTAAAAAAATATAATAAAATAACGTATGTTTAATTCATGAAACTTTTAAGAACATCTTGTTATAATAGTGTAAATGTATTAAAAATTTTAAATCATTATAATTATATATACATAATAAATTTAAAAAAAGAAATTAAAAAATAAACTCACCATCCACATTTCATTGGCAAAGAGAACCACACACCCATAGACATAGACGATCAAACTCCTCACAAATTATCAGGCTGGTGTGTGGGAGCCCTGGAGCGATGAATTTTGCTTTTTGGATGCAAGATGATCAAGCTCTCAAATGACGTACAGATGGTGACATTATCACACGTAGAGGTGTTTAATATCGATCCGATTTTATTTTCTTAGTTTATAGGTTCTGGTTCTGTACCTTAAAAATCGATTTACATGGTCCTGTTTTTGCTTCTATAGATAAAAATCAGATTGAATCAGACCCGACCTCCCAGCGCCCCGACAAGAGATTTTTCTGCTGTTTCAAAGTTTGGATTTTCTTAGCCTGTCTTAATATATTTTGGGGTTTTTACCACTTGTTTAATTTGATTTGGCAAAACCCTTTTCGATTTCGATTTTCCCTCCTCTCTTCTATGGTGGCAAGAGGGAAGATTTCCATTCCACCCTCTTCAAAACCAGCAGTCTAGCCCTAGCCGCCATTACTTCTGTCAACCCTTTTCTCAGTTTCTTCGACTCCACCTTAGTGATCATGAAAATCTAACCTCGAGAATGTTCTTTTGAAGCATCGAGGGCAATAGTAAATTCGACTCGCGAAATGTATGGCAGAAAGGCATTTCAGCTGGTGAAGGAGCTTTCAACCTGCGAGAAAGGACAGTTGAAGCTCTTCAATGTAAGTCCCTACCCTTCATTTTCCCAACAGAGGGTTTTGTGAAAAGGTTTATCTTTGATTTTGTTTTATTTTATACATTTATAGACGTATTGGGTCTTCGATTGGGGTTCTTATGCTTAAATTTCTTCAGATTAGATAAATTATTAGATGCTCTGTCCCTCTTTTTTGGCAATTATGTATTGGAAAACAAGTTCAACGATGATTGTTCACTTCTCGTGGTAATGGTTTGGTCTGGTTATTGTTGGGTAATATTAGCCTGTTGTTGGAATTGAGAGTTGTTGGGAATGAGTGAAAAAAAGGATTTTGCAGTGCAATTTTTGTGCATTTTGCAGGATCTTACAAGAGGATTTTTGCTAGTCTTTAGATGGACAGTATGTTCTTTTTTATTCTTCAAAGGTTGAAATATTTGCAAAATTTGATGGCTTGAAAAATTTTATTAAAGTTAGTAATGTTTGAGTATCACACTAGTGGTTAGTAACTTATCATCTGAATCCACTATAATTCGGTGAAATTAAAAGAATTGACGAAAGAGTTTAACATAAATCATAATGATTGAGCGTCATTTAAAATTATGTCGAGTTCCAGATGTTCATTGCTATGTAATAAAGCTGAGATATATGTTTCAACTATACTCGTTCATATTTACCACCATTTTAGGATCACAAACCTACTAAATCATTTAAGATTCCAATTATTTGGAGACAAGCAATAATCAGATGACACTTTCTGCTACAACCTGCTGGCTCCAGAACCGGTGGACAACGAATGATGAGCGAAAATAAGTCGAAAACTTTTGCCAAACTGTTTTGTCTTTCCACAAGAAGACGAACTAATTATAAATTCCGTAACAACTTAGCAACTCTCACTAGACCTTTTATCACAAAAAAAAATTATTGTTCGTTAAGTCAACCTCTAATCTTTCATGGGTGAGGTCTAGGGAATAACTGTACTTTCTACTTCTACAGTCATTGTTGTATCACATTTGAAAATTTTCTTTTCACACTTCTGTAGAGTGATCTTTTTGACCAAGTGATTGCAGAATGTAATCAACATCACCTTGAGCTTCAGTCCTTGATAAGGTATATTCTCTTACTTAAATTTTCCTTTCATTTTATGATTATTTATTTTTCCTTGGCCGAATGGATCATATTTCGACATGGAAATCAGACCGTCTTCTGGTTTTCCCAATGTGGGATCGTTTTCAGTGTGTTTTCACTAAAAAACTAGCTTTAAGGTTAATGCTTTGAAAGAGACGACTAATAAGCTATAGGGTACCGATACGATCCATAGCTATAACTACGAAGAATAATATTCGATTGAAAGATAAACTAAACTCACTGTCAATTCAAGGAAATTGCTTCCTCTCGAGCACGTTAATGGCGTCTCACTGCCCCCTAGTTCATGAGCTAATTTTTCCTTGATTCTTTTAATAATAATTACTCCTATTTTTATTGATATCCCTCACCATTATGGATTGGGCCTAGTCTTATTTTCAGCCTTAGCAGGTTCTTACTTGTGTTTTCTACTATCACTCTTCGATATGTTAAGTAGGATATTACTTTTGCATGCGATAACCATAGCTTAAATTGTCGTTCTCTTTTGGATATCAATTATGATTTTATCTGGAGTATAATTTAGGCTCATAGACCTTGGATGCATATCTTGAAACTTCAAGTAAGACGTATTTACAGGAGTGGGCAAGAATTACATCAGTTTTAAACAATTTTCCAGCCTATCTGTGCTGGTTTAGGTTCTTTGCTTAGTGTTCAGCAGTCGAAAAATCTTTATTATACGCATGAGAAAATTTATCATAAGATTAGAGTTGAATAATTGGTGGATTCAAATTTTTT
Source organism: Begonia fuchsioides (assembly GCA_003255005.1). NCBI lineage: Eukaryota > Viridiplantae > Streptophyta > Magnoliopsida > Cucurbitales > Begoniaceae > Begonia > Begonia fuchsioides. The sequence continues at coordinate 123,040 of QAOC01025709.1, read as the reverse complement.
TTATTATGAAATGATGTTATCCCAGGAAAATGCAACAAGAAGGAATGGATCTTCAGACAACTAAAAACGCCGACCACTTTGGGGCGCTCGTTCACCACCTTGCTTTAGTCCGAAATAAACGCTGCTTGATTTCATATGCGTAACTTTCTCTTTCATGTTATTTTATTCCGTGCAATTCTGCATTTGCTAGTTCTTTTCAGTGGTAATAGCAATGAAATGGTCTGTTTGAATAACAGGTACAATCGAGCTGAATTCACCCGGAATTTGATATGGAAGCTAGGGACGGTTCTTCCACAAGAAATTGAAGAAAAGCTCAGCCACTTAGAGGAAGAGTATTTTAAGAAACACTCTGCAGCTCTGAAATCATTTATGTCAAAAATGGAACTTGATTTAACTGTGGTAAAGTGTCTTGTTTTTATTTATTATAAATAACAAATCTTTCTTAAAATGACACCCTCTTAGTAGATGTGCATATATGCCTTTTTTCCATATTATTAGGATATGGTGCCACCCAAAGATCCTTATATCCAGGTTCGAGTTCTCGATGATATTGGCGAAGGGATCGTCCTCAGCGACGATAAGATAGCGAATTTTGCTCGGCATTCAATGCACTTTCTTAAGCGAACGGATGCTGAGCAGTTCATTTCTCGAGTAAGATGGACGACTCGAGTTGCAAATCGGGTGTTCCATAAGTTATCAATCTCCATCTCGGCTTCTAATTTTGTACTGTGTTGGCCTGCAGGGCTTGATAGAGGAGCTCACTGGATAAAAAAGAAAAAGAAGTTTTGATGCATCATTTCCTCAGTGGTGGAAAAATGACCAAAAACAGACCCAATTATTCAGCATGGGCTTGTATTGGGCTTCCAGCTAAGTACTATTGTTAACTGAATCGTCTTTCCAAAAAACCGAATCGAATATATTTAGCAAAGAGTGTGTAAACTGAATCAAGATCGGGACATTTCGAGAATCGAACATATATCGATCTTTCAGATTCATGGCTGCTTGCTGTTTCGATGAATTTTTGCTTTTGGATCGCTTGGAATTTTGGTAAAAATCTGGTGAAAAAGTTCATTGCGCGGATTGTCGCTTTGTGGAGTTATCGTTTTAAATCTTATGGTTTATTTATCTATGCCATAGCAAAGATTAAAGTAAAATCTCATACATATGTTGCCATGATTTTTTGCATTAATTCATGAATTTTCCCTCCAATTTGCAAAAAAAAAAAAAAAAAAAAGTTAAGCGAGCTTTGATTTGTGAATTATATCGAGATTCATTCGCTTTCTACCCTTCATTTTACGCTCTTTAATGTTCTTGGTGATCGGTAATTATTTTAGTATCATCGTTCGTTGAAATATATTATAATACCTATTTCAATATTTGGTATGATAGGGATTAATAATATTTATCATATTATAATTTCTTACTTAAATAACTATTTATCAAAAATACGTCTTAAACATCTATTTTTTATAATTTTTGGTCTAAAAAATAATTGTTTAATTGAGGATCTTCCTTTATTATTTTCCATAATTAAGGTTAACTATAATTGTTTTTAGTGAAACTAAAGAATTTGCCAATTTAATTACTTTGATTTTTTTAAATTTGACGGGTCCATATCTAACCTACTATAAATCGACGCCCTCGAGTCGCCATTAGGGTTTTGCTAAAATATACACGCGTAGAACATAAACGGAAAATCTAAAAATTTTAATGTGATAATATTTTAGGGTAAGTCTAGAATTTAGGGTATTAAATGCATTAAATCTTTTTATTTGAAGTCATTAGATAAACTTGATATTTAATAATTTATCAGGTACAATAAGAAAGTAAACTATTCTATTTTTCCGGTTTGTAGGGACACAAACCGATTGATAAAGGGCTTGGTTGTCGTTTTTTTCCTATCCTCGAATATTTTGGGAAGGCGAACAAAACATTTCGGGACTCAATTTTTCAAATTTTGAAATATTTTGCGTAGCATAATTAATTTTAACATGTTTTGCCGAAGATACCTTCAATTACTAATTATATGATTCTTATCTGGTCTGGTTTTATGGTTTTTTATTGAAAATTTGAAACCAATTTAATATTTTATGATTTGTGCTAATAATAGTTTTAATCTTTGAACTATGCGAGTAGTTCTAATGAATACTTTGAACTTTAAACATTATCATTTTGATTTTTGAGTTATTTTTAACGAACACTCAGTCGGCATGTTTTCTTTAATATTCATAAATTTAGTTAACATAATTTATCAATTAAGTGTGTAAAAAAGGTTTAAATAATTATAATTTAATGAAAATATATGTTTTTTTCAATTAAATAAAAATATAGATTAATATGATAATATTTTTTATTTCATAGCAAGTTGTTAAAATAAAATTTAGCAAATTAACGAAAATTGCTAACCAAGATGACGAATATATTAAAATTAAAGAAAAATGTGACGACTGGATGTCTGTTAAAATTACGATAAAATTAAAAGTGTCGAGAGACGTATTTTAAAATTCAAAATATCTGCTAGAATTACTTTCGTAATTCAACGAGTAAATTTGATATTTACTCGTTAAATTTATATGATGAAAAACGAAACGTACTAATATTATTTCAAGTTATTAGAGCAAGAAAAGAAAACGAGCACCAACGGGAGTTCATGCCGCGAGACTTCGGCTATGAATTATGGAAAGACAAATCGTTTAAATTAACAAAATTTCATTTCATAAAAGACGATTCGAGCTTATAATAAACAAGGATAATAAAAAAAAAGGAACAAACTATACTCTATACACAATAATATCCTTCAACGCCTTTGGAAATTAAAGACCTTAATTGAAAGTGCAAAAGTAAAAGCAAAGAGCACTGCAAATCCCACCACAACAGCTGCAACCACGCCTAGAAAATCATGTCTAAATCCCAAATACTCTTCAAGGTAGTCCTTCACCGATCCGTCCGTGCCTTCGAGTCCCGTAGTTATGTCTCCGAATTGGGACGCGACGAGCCCGTACAACGTCCAAGAAACGGGGCAAGCCCAGTAATACCACCTCCACCATATCGGAATTTTCTGTCACGAATGATCGAATATCAAATAAAGAAGCAAAATTCATCGGACTTTTGTAAATTTGTGCATGAAATCGAGAGCTTACAGTTCTCGGAATCAAAAACCCGGAGAAGAGATTCCACAGTCCATAAAAGGCGGCCGAAACAACGGCGGCGATGTGATAGTTTGGGGTCACGGCCACGGCCATCATTCCAAAGAAGGTGAAGTATAATAATGTGAAGAACATGAAGAATATGTACCAAAAGAATTTGACGACGGTCCATTCGAATCCGATCATTGCATAAACTATGACACCATAAACAATAGCTTGAGCAAAGACATAGGGGATCTCAATCAAGACCTGTTGAAGAACATTTCGTGTAAATATCGATTCGCATGGATGCCTGTAAATGAAGAAGAATTTGAAAAACTTTTACCTGAGCGAATGCGTATGGCAAGGCCGAGTACATGCCAGCAGCCCTTTCTCGATAAAATACAGTTCGCTCGATAGCGACAACCGGTTGTACGGATGCACAATTTTGAACTCCGAGGAAGAGCACAGCAGCGTACATGGAACCCATAGCGTTAGTGATGTCTTGTATAGTTTTTCTGCAGACATTCAAAATAGCGAAGTTTATAAATTGAAGGAGAAATAAGGATGATATCAAAGCCTTCAAGCCCGTCAGTATAATATTGTCTGCTTTTGGCCGAAACCAGTACGAATTTTGTTCTTGGATTATGCCCAAAATACGTAATATTTAGGAACGAGAAATTCATTTATAAACTATTCACATTCTTCCCCTAGCCATACGAAACTGCACACTCTCACATCTTCTCTTAGGCTAGTGTCACAGATAAAACTTCTTCTAGTTTAGCTAAATGAGATTTTACCTTCTAGAGCCAAGGTCCCAAAATATTGTCCCAAACATCAATGCGATGAAAGTGGTAAAGAGGAATCTGACAGCCGTGTAAGGCGGATTACGCCAGTAAGACAAATTCTGCTTCCACAAGTTCGCCATACATTGAGTGAAGAATGATTGAGAGTATTGCGTCGGGAAATAGAGGTCTTTCGAATTGGGAGACGGACTGCTTAGATCTTTGATCAATGCCTTGTTTCGCCTACAACATGACATGGCACGAAGTGCATTTGAGCGAAGCATAAATATTTTTCAACGATTTTTGATATGACTAGGTTGTCGGATACGAATAGAATACCTGTATAATTCTGAATTTTTGTACAAACTTGTAAAGTCAACTCCCAAAGCTGATTCTTGGGCTGGGGTTGTAACTTCGAGCATCCACGTCGCCGGGTTGTAGCCATCTTTAATTCTACTAATACCCTCGATTTCCTGCATTAAAAGAAACGATCAATATCTCAGAAAGTTCACCACTTGGTGTCGACTAGCAAGTTTATTTCCATAGTCTCGCCATCTCACCTCAAAATACTTAATTAAGCTATGAGAATGGTGACCGAGAGGGCCGACGTATATTTCTTGACCTCCTCTCTTCATTAAGAACAGCTGCCATGAAAAAAAAAAGTATTATTTTTTTTTATTTTTAATCGAAAATAAGGGAACCAAGATTCATTTCTGATTCGATATTTGATGACATTTCTCACCTCATCGAACGCTTCGAAAATGTCAATACTCGGTTGATGGATGGTGCATACAACCGTTCGTCCAGTGTCCACGGTGTTTCGGACCGTTCTCATTACAATTGCTGCAGCTCGAGCATCAAGTCCTGAAGTTGGTTCATCCATGAATATTATTGATGGGTTCGCTACCAACTCAACTGCGATCGTAAGCCGTTTTCGCTGCTCGGTAGAGAGACCATTTTGGCCAGGCAACCCAACTAGTGCATGTCTTAATGGATTCAGTTCTACTAGCTCCATTACTTCCTCAACAAACATCTACAAAGTATGTAAATACAATATTTGGGGTTAGTAGTAGATTGTGAGATATGGACTCAAGGGAATTCACTCTTGATACTCACCTTCCTCGTTTTGGGATCGACTTCCGGGGCTAAACGGAGCCATGCGGAGTAAAGCAAGGATTCATAGACCGTAACGTGTGGGGAATGGATGTCATTTTGCTCACAGTAACCCGAAATCCGAGCAAATGTTTCTTGTTTCTTCGGATATCCCGAAATGGTGATGTTTCCATCGATATAGCCACCTGTTTTCCTACCGGCTAGCACATCCATGAGTGTTGTCTTGCCGGCCCCACTGACACCCATTAGAGCTGTCAAAACTCCAGGCCTAAAAGCGCCACTCACACCTTTCAAAAGCACTAGTTTATCTTCGGGGAAACCTTGGCTTTTCATTTCCTGAAAGTTTAAGCAACTCATTAGCACTCACATTAACACATGCTTTTAGTCGTGCCGTATTGGCTTGGATGTTCTAATTTACCTCAGGCATGTCGACCGAGTAGGTGACTTCATCGAAAGTGATTGTATGTTGCTGAAATGGAAGAATCATTCCTTTTTTCTGATGAGATGGAGACCTCGAGGAAGAATTTATGCGCTGTATGTTCGGCTCTTCTGATCGAACTGCTTGTGTTTTTCCAAATGCTGTAAAACCGTTCACAAGATTAGAACACAAAATTCGCCATCCTGAAAAACCGCCAATTTGATTGAAGAAGAAGAACTTACGATTTAAAAATGTAAGAGCCAGAGTGAAACCGATGTTGAAAACAAACACAAAACCGAGCAACGCTCCAACTCCTATCCAATACCAATGTGCTTGCACGAAAAATCCACGGGACCTCAAAACTTCAGCTCCTAATGTTTGGGTTGAATTCACAACCTTTTTTAAAGAAATCACTCCCATCAGTAAACATGAAAAAAACAATCTAAGTATGCAATTGAATTAGTTGAGTAATTACATGGCTCCAACTTTTGGACGTAAACTCATTTGCTACGATACCATTTTGAGCATACATGAGAGGCGATAGCCAGTAAGCCCATATCCACCATTTCTTGATGTTCTCTGCAAATAACATGGAAAATCAATTATTGCATGTTCAAGTTCTTGAGGACGAACAAATAGCGAAACATAAAACCAGCCATACCTCTTGATAGTACAACACCGCTCAAGGCAAAAAGCAACAGAAGACAGAAGGAGCCAAATGTATTGGCGACGATCATGTTCCTCCCAGTGGCAGCAATAAGACGAAATAAAGCAGAAGACATTTGACTTGTGAGTACAAGTAGAAGGTATTGCCTAAACAACCTGCAAAAAAAAATTCATTTTATTGTCTCGAGAAGATTGAAGTTGAAAAAATAAAATTGGCATTAAGTGAATGAAATTACACTTTTTACCTTTCAATGTGCGGATCGAATCCAATAACATAGTAAGTAAGGAAAACCCAGACGCCAACTTCAAGAAATGAAATAGGGATCTTGAGAATCCATGCAGGAAGAGAATACGCCCATGAGGGGTAGAACCGGAGGTCTCGTTGCTTGTAAAAAACAGGAAGCTTCGCGATCGTCATCGAAATCTCCGCCATTCCGTTGAACATGATCATGACTACGGTGAAGAACAAAGCTCCAACGTATAATCCTCCGTCTAGTACCGAATTCCGGTGCAACTCCGTTCGTATGAAAATAGTCATTGCAATAATCGCCATTATGGAAAGCTGTAATGAAGAAAATAATTCAATTAAATTGTTAGGATCTGAAGCGATTCTACTGTTTATTGAATGATAAATCGTACACACACAAACATACACGAGAAACTTCGAGCGCTCTCAAATCTCCATGCACTTTTTTATTTTCACAATTCTCTAATCATCTCCATGTATCCATCATCTTATGTATTTAGTAGCCTCACTTGGCTAACCTCGCTAAACTATCATTAACCTCTCATAAACTTCTACTATTCATTACTCTACTAATTACTATTAACTACTCATCTAATATTTATATTTATATCCTAACATATATTACTCAAATGTTCATGAGGTGAAGATTTGAAAACTAAGATAGAGAAGTGGAAACTTACTTGGCAAAGCTTGAAGATATACACAAATGAATTTCTTTTCATAAGCAAGTACTCTCTAGAGAATGAAGCTTTGAGTAGCTCTTTGCTCTTAACACCATACTTTTCGGTCGTCAAAGAAGCAGGGTGGCTCTTGGTTTTGTCGAACGGAACAGAAAGCTCATTCCCGAGCTTTCGACCGACATGGAATGATTGGAAAGCTTCGTAGAATTCCTTGGATGAGACGAATCGATAAGGCGAATCTCTCTGTTTCCAATACTGCTCTTGATCTTTCCTTGATGTCACCTAACAATCATTAGACGAATTCATAAGTGACACATTTCACATGTTCTTGTTCATCCTCAAATGAGAAATATACAATTATTACCTCTTGGAGAAAATCAGCCACGCCCTTACGCTCGGGACATTTGAAGCCCATTAACTCGAAAAACTCAAGAACATACTCACGAGGACCTTGATAGATGATATGTCCATCGGAGAGGAGAATAATGTCGTCAAAAAGGTCGTAAGTCTCTGGGGCCGGTTGGAGGAGGGAGATGACAGCAGTTCCATTAAGAATGTGAACGAATTGCTTCATAGAATTCACGATCTGATACGTCGTTGAGCTGTCCAACCCGGTCGATATTTCGTCCATGAACAAAGCCTTTGCTGGTCCAACAAGCATCTCCCCTGCAAATTTCCAAAAGAGATTTATAAGTCTCCATTGATTACGATAAAACGAGGTTTGGCTCGAGATTATGTTTTCTCACCTGTCGTGACACGTTTTCTCTGTCCCCCCGAGATTCCTCTTAACATTTCATCCCCGACCATGGTATCTGCGCAGCCTTCCAACCCCAAAATCTGTATAAAACAATGAAATTAAAGCTGTTAAATGCACAACATTATATTATAAAAACTAGATTTTCTTGTTATTGAACATGTCTATGAAGATCGTACCTTCAAGATATAATCTGTCATCACACTCTCCTCCTGTCCTTCAGTTGCAACTGCCTGAAACATAATAAGAGCAAAAATTATTATCTAACCTTGAAAAATTCAACGGAATTCTCCATGATTTATGTAACAAAAATTAAGAAAACATAATTTTAACTTTCGTCTTTGTTTTACCTTCATGAACACGTCAATATCAGGATCTGGTTTTATATTTGCAGCAATTTCTCTCCTTGAAAGTTCTGCTAACATGTCTGCATTATCGCCCCAAAAAAATCAGTATTCAAAATTTTGTGATTCTCATAATCAATGTTGATAAAATGAAAATAAGAACTCTCTTTGTTTCTCTCTCTTCCTATCTCTTTGTCTCTCTTACCATAACGTGATCCTACGCCCTGGCATCTCGAAGAGAAAGCCAAAGTTTCTCTAACAGTCATTTCGCCTATATGAACATCATGTTGGCTAATATAAGCACAAGTTCTTTGTGGTACGAACTCGTCCATGCCATGTCCATTATAAGTCACCTTTCCAGTAACCTAAGCACAAGTTTTGCCTCGTTAATCTAAGATTACAAGTAAACAAAAGGAAAGCTCTGTTTATCCCATCAAAGAAATGAATTCAAAAAATGAATTTCATTCTTACTTGAAGATCAGAACCAAGCTTTCCAGCCAGAGCTAACAAGAGAGTTGTCTTTCCAGAGCTTGGAGGACCCAAAAGCAGTGTCATTCTATCAAATAGTAAACAGAATACTACTTAGAAAGGGTTCCAATTCTAGAGAGAGAAGTGTAGAGAGAGAGAGAAAAAAAACTCCATATTCAGTTTCAGTTCACCTTCTAGGCTTGATAATTCCACTTGCATCTTGAAGTATTGATAAGTGTTTCTTATTTTTGATCAAATAAAACAGTCCCAAGAAACTCTGTAAGAAAATATGCAATTCCCAGTTCAGAAACAAACAACAAAAGGAAGATTTTAGATAAAAAAGAGTGATTAATTCATAATACCTCCAAAATATTTGTACAGAAATTGATAAACGTAGGCAAGGCTCTGCTTCCAACATGCGTTTCTGCGTGTATATTCAAATGCTCGAATCGAACTTCAATGGAAGGAAGCTCAATCCCAACCCTATCAAAAACAGGAAAAATCAACTAAAATGGAGAGGCAGAATTCGAAATTCATTTTCTGATACATAAAAATGGCTGAAAAAATAGAGAAGATCCTTACCTATCGACCCGATTTTTGAATTTCAACAAGAATCTTTCGTTATCATCTTCGGTAACTCTCACTAGCCTCTCGATCAAATTTCTCCTCTCAAGAAACCCCAAATTTTGAATCTCGATTTCATCTGCCGAACCTTCAATGGTTTTCAACAAGCCCTTCTTCAACCTGTTGTAAGTGGGAAGTTTCTCAAGGGCAGCCCATTTGAGAGCCTCTTCATCGTCCTCATCTCTCGAAGATCTTGAGAAAACATCGACACCGCTGTCCCTCCATATTCTGCTCGAAGTTCGTAAACTGCTGTTCGCTCTGTAGATATCAGCACCCTCCATTGAAGCGCTGCAAAACCCAGGTGATTTCTCTCAGAAGAACTCGAATTTAGCTTCCTAAACTAGAAATTGTTCGATAAAACGCGTTTGATTCTTCAACGGACAGCGGAAACAGTGGAGAACTTCGCAAGAGGGACCATAAACGTGACGAGATTTATGGAGGTGGCAATGAAGAAATCCTGCCATGGGAAAGGAGGAGGAGAGGATTTATATAGTGGGAGCAAAAGCTGTCAGCAACGACGATAGGCGAAGAATGCGTGATGGTTTCCAAGGGGCACGTCATTTTACCTGTCGAAGGAAGCACAAGGTTAGAATAGTCTTTTCACAATGAAAATATGAATTTCCTTTTTTTAAAATACCTGCAATAAATATCTAATTCAATCAATAAATATTTAAAATATATAAATTTGTGAAATTTTAATTTAAATTTATTATTATATCTTTTTTATTATCTGTAATTTTGTTAAAATTGATTCAATTAACGAAAATGATTAACTAAATTGATGAAAATCTTAAAATTAACAAAAAATAATATTATTCAGAGCATATTAAAAATTAATTTTTGAAGTTTATTTTGTAAATTTCTATCCCTGTCGATATATTTGAATTTAATTTTGTTTGCTAATAATTTATTTATTGTAAAACTAAATCCATGGAGAAAGACAATAGAGCCCCTGAAACAATTAAACACGTTGAAGAAAGGTCGGAGTTCTGGAAGCCCGACAATTCAAGATGCTTCACAGAAGCTTCCATTTCCAAATCAATTTGAGACCTTCCAAATAACCAGCTATTTTGTTTATTTTATTAATATTTTACCACTATTTAAAGAGATAATTATGTTAATTTTAAAAATAAAATAAGTCATCGGTGACGTCCTAATCCTTCATTCTCTCTCTCTCTCTCTCTCTCTCTCTCTCCTTAAATAATGCTTTTCGAGAATATAGGCATCAAATTAAATAAAGGGGTCAAGGAGATTAGGAGAATAATAATAATATAGATAAAAGAATACGGTTTGTACTTTTCTAAGTGCAATTATATATGTATTGTTACAATTATTGATTTATCAATTAGTTTAATAAATATCAATTAGTTTAATTAAAATATCATTTATATATTAATTATAAATATTTATTTATCGCATACATCAGCGTATATACTAACATTATCNAGAGAGAGAGAGAGAGAAATTGAAGAACATACGGGAAACAGGGAACCAATGATCGATATCCCAAGCAAGAGGCGAAGCAGAATCAGCATGATAATACAAAACATTCCCAAAAGGATCAACTCGAATTACAGAAGGATCGAACCCAGCATTTCTAGTATTCAATGGAGAAATTCAAATCAGCCAACGCCATTCCAAACAAACCACAAACTTAGAAAAGATTTCAGCTTTTACCCAAGATGATTTAGCTGTTTCCATAGAAGACTCAGAAATATTTTAGGGTTCTTCGTCGATTTCGCTTCCGTATCAAAAATCGGGAACATCTGATCCAGTTCTCTCGCTCTTGTAGCCTCAACATTACAAAAAACTTAAATTCAATGAACTCCGATGAATGTTTTTCAAAGTACGAAAATGGAATTCAAGGCAATATCATACCTCTTCCTGGTTCAAACTATAAGGACTGAAGGTAAAAGGAGGGCCATGGCTGTAAAATCCGCCATTTCTGCGGCTACAGAGCTCAGCGTAGGCTATTGGGTAGCCATTATTTTTCTCGATTTCCATTTCTTCTAGGCTAAAACTGAATTCAATACCCACTGTCGATGAAATTGTTCTTCGCAGTTGCCTTGTTTTCTTTTCAGAAATGAGAATATGTGAAGCTGCTGAGGTTGAAGAAGAGCCCTGAGGTTCCAACGGTCGAATTTGATTTTTGAAAACTTTGCAAGTACAGAGTTTAATAGGGTGCCACGTGGCGACAAGAGAGTGGAGTGGGTGGTACAACGGTTACGAAAAGGGGGCGTGGCCCACCAAAAATAGAAAAGTCAATTATTATTAAGTGTTGAAGCCTTGAAGGCCCAGTTATGTTATGAGCTTTGAAAAATATTCTTTTTTTTTTTAATTTAATTATTTATTTGGTTTTTATCAAAGACATTTAAATCTAGGGCAAATTACCTATAATACCTTGTACTATAGGGTATGTTGCAACTTTTACGTTGAACTAAAAAACGTTTCATTCAATACGTTGAACTATCGGAAAACTACAGGCCCATTTCCGTTACAATTAACTCGGATTTTAAACGGAAGGTAATAAATGTAGTTTTCTGATAGCTCAACGTATTGAATGAAACGTTTTTTAGTTCAACGTAAAAGTTGCAACATACCGTATAGTACAGAGTATTATAAGTAATTTGCCGAAGATTTAAATGTCTTTGATAAAAACCAAATAAATAATTAAATTTTAAAAAATAGAATATTTTTCAAAGCTCATAACATAACTGGGCCTTCAACACTTAATAATAATTGACTTTTCTATTTTTGGTGGGCCACGCTCCCTTTTCGTAACCGTTGTACCACCCACTCCACTCTCTTGTCGCCACGTGGCACCCTATTAAACTCTGTACTTGCAAAGTTTTCAAAAATCAAATTCGACCGTTGGAACCTCAGGGCTCTTCTTCAACCTCAGCTTCACATATTCTCATTTCTGAAAAGAAAACAAAGCAACTGCGAAGAACAATTTCATCGACAATGGGTATTGAATTCAGTTTTAGCCTAGAAGAAATGGAAATCGAGAAAAATAATGGCTACCCAATCGCCTACGCTGAGCTCTGTAGCCGCAGAAATGGCGGATTTTACAGCCATGGCCCTCCTTTTACCTTCAGTCCTTATAGTTTGAACCAGGAAGAGGTATGATATTGCCTTGAATTCCATTTTCGTACTTTGAAAAACATTCATTGGAGTTCATTGAATTTAAGTTTTTTGTAATGTTGAGGCTACAAGAGCGAGAGAACTGGATCAGATGTTCCCGATTTTTGATACGGAAGCGAAATCGACGAAGAACCCTAAAATATTTCTGAGTCTTCTATGGAAACAGCTAAATCATCTTGGGTAAAAGCTGAAATCTTTTCTAAGTTTGTGGTTTGTTTGGAATGGCGTTGGCTGATTTGAATTTCTCCATTGAATACTAGAAATGCTGGGTTCGATCCTTCTGTAATTCGAGTTGATCCTTTTGGGAATGTTTTGTATTATCATGCTGATTCTGCTTCGCCTCTTGCTTGGGATATCGATCATTGGTTCCCTGTTTCCCGTATGTTCTTCAATTTCTCTCTCTCTCTCTCTATCTCTCTCTCTGTCTTCCTCTATCTCTTTCTCTCTCAATATTTTTGATCATACGAAAACAGGAGGAGGTTTAACAGTACCAAGCAACCTTCGAATCCTACAATGCCAAGCGTGCATAAAGAAGCAAAACAAGCTAGAATTTCTCATTCCATGGTGGGATTTTCAACTGGGCGTCTCTGTCAACCAATTCTTATCCATTTTCGCTTCTAAAAACTCAGATTTCAGGTGGGTATTCTTCATTGGTGGGTATTCTTCATTTTTCATTCTGTTCTTAAAAAAACAATCTTTGGTTTTTTAATGTGTTTAGTTTTGCAATTCTGACAGGCGTAGAGCGTTTTATTTTCTCTTCTCTGATGGCGAAAATGAAGAACTTAATGCTTCTCAGACTGTAGAATCTCATTCTTTTCCGCAGCATTTTGTGGAAAGTAAAGAGGAATTAGGGCTAGCTCCGGCCGCCATTGTTGCATCTCGGAGAGATTACTGTGATTCTTCGTTGGTTTTAAGATCACTGGATTACAATAAGCAGCAATGGCCACAATCTCCTCTCCTTGGTAAGTTCAAAAATGAAATCTCTCAATTAGGGTGGAAATGGTTCGGTTTGGTCTAGTTTGGTGTGATGTGAAGTTGGATCGAATTTGCTTAGGTGTTAGATTTATAAAACTGATAACGAACAGAGAAGTGTAGGTTTTTGGTTCAGTGAAAGATCGGTTTTTTTTCGGTTCAGTTTTGATTTTGGCTAACGGTTTTGGGTTATGGTTTGAGCTTTCTTATTTCTCTGAAGTGTTAGATTTATAAAACCAATAGGCTGGCGGTTTTTAGGTTCGGTGTAAGTTTGGTAAGTTTGGTTCGGTTGTGGTTCGGTTGTGGTTCGGTTCGATGTTAGAATTTTAGAAAACCAATAACGAACCAAAAGGTTGTATGCTTTTCGGTTTGGAGTAAGATTGGTTTTTGGTTTTTGAGCAATGGTTTGGTCTTTTGGTCGCTTATTGCTTGGTAATTTTGGTTTTGGTTCAGTTTTTGGTTTTTCATTCTTTTCTTAGTCAATTTAATTTATCCAAGTTTTATTAAACTAAGTTCGGTTCGGTTTACATTAATTAATAATAAAACAAAACTGAACTGAATATTCAGTTTTGACCTTTCGAAAACCAAACTATAACTGAACTTATTCAGTTTGGTTTTCCGATTTGGACCGGTCCGATATCGACCCCTAAATTTGAATTTCATCATCTTAAATCATTTTTGAACCATGCAGGCTCAAGAACACTGAAGACTCATCGTTCGAAGGAGAATGAAAACCCGGATTTCTCTACAAATCCATATCAAGCCATTGTCATGGCAAGAGACTCTCTGAAGCAACGAGAAGAAAAGGCGAAAATGAAAGCAGAGATTCAGAAACTGGACGTCGAAGTCGATGATATGAGGAAGGCGAACGAAGATGAAAAGCTCGCCATTCAAGAGCTAGAACTGGCCCTGATAAAACGAAAGCGAAAAGTCGAAAAATGCAGGAGATTAGCCGAATCCCAGTCATCGTATCGAACAATGCTCGAAAAGATGATCCGAGACGCCATGCACCAGTAAGTAGGAGTGGACACGGTTCGGTTTTCGAATGAGTCGGACCGGGGATCACGAAAACAAAAAAACAAAGAAAACGATCATATGTAACATGTTCTTCCTTGTGAAATTGACTAGATTTCGGTTATTTTTATAATTGCAGGAGTGTGATTTACAAAGAACAGGTTAGACTCAACCAAGCAGCAAGTAATTCATTAATGGCTAGACTCGAAGCACAGAAGGCGATATGTGATGCAGCCGAGAAAGAGCTTTACCAGAAGCACAAACAACGGAAAGAGCTCGAGAAACAGACGAAATGGCCGGAAACGGAGCAAGCTCGGAAGAGATCAAGAATGGATGACAGCTTAAGCTTATCCGAAGAAACCGAAAGCCGAGCCGTCCTTTATTTACCCAAAACCAAGCCAAGGAAATCTTCTCACAAGGAGCTCAGAGTATTTCTAGAGGAAGAACAAAGAATCTCTGAAACTCCATGCTTACCTGAGAATGAAGAACATGAAGAAGGACCCTCAATATCAGACATATTTCACAAGCTAGAAATAGTAGAACACACAAGTTATAACCTTCCAGCGGTTAGAAAACCTGAAATGGATGAAGAAGATGAAGAAAAGAAAAAGCTTCGAGGCAAAGGGAACGTCGAGAAATGGCTGCAAGTGCTACTCGAAAATGGTGATAAAGAAGAATACATGTATGAAACAAACGTGGCAGAAGAAACAGCACAAACTGTGAAAACCGGGGAAAATCAGGGTGAAACCGAGAAGATCGAAATCTTGAGCCTCGACGGGGATGAGAAGAAGGGAAATATTGAAATCGAGAGAAGGCTCTATCAAACGAACATGGCAGAAGAAACGGCACAAACTGTAAAAACCAGAGAAAATCAGAGCGAAAACGATAAGATCGAATTTTCGAGTCTGGAAGGGGATGAGAAGTACGGACAGATTGAAAAGGAGAGAAGGGTAGTGAGATCCGAGAGTGCTAGAGCCTTCAGGAGAATTCCATCTTCTCCTTCATTGATGCTGGGGATGAGAAAAGGAGTTGATTGCCTGAGAAAGAAACTGAAGCCAGCAGATCATGAAGAAGAAGAACCTGGTTTCATCAAGTCATCAATCAAGACAATCAAGAAGGTAGTGAAACTATAAATATAACCCTCTATTCTTTTACCTGTAAATATACTATTGAATTCATTCTAGGATTGCTACAAAAAACAAAAACGTCTTTTTCTTGTAAACTTTGTTGTGTTCTTGTGAAGAGATATGATCTGTGATTGCAAAAGGGTTGTTGTGCAAGTTTTTCATCCATTTTTTTCAATTTTCAACCATTGTTTTTCTGAATTTTTTAAGGTTGTTTGATTTCTATCTTTTTCTTGTAAACTTTGGCTGCGTTCACGTGAAGAGATCTGATCTGTGATTGCAAAAGGTTTGCTGTGCAAGTATTTTTCATGGTTTTTCTAAAAAAAAATCAGTATTCATCCACTGATTTTCTGAATTTGATGAGGGGTTGATATCGGGAATGAAGTTTCGTGCAGCTCGGTTCGATCAAAAAAAGGTTCAAAATCCATAAAACAGAACGAAAAACCAATGTGTTTATGCTGTTTTTAACTAAATTTATTTCAGTAAAGTTATCCTACAACCAATAAATCACCTAACGCTGATCCTCAAACATTTTCTCCTATTTAATTGAAAGGAAGGAAGAAATAGTTTTACATGGATTTATATGAGGTAGGAGATTCATCTGCCGCCGTGTTCAGAGAGCCATTAGCGCCTTCATCTTGAGCAACAACGGGAATCTTGACGGAAGATCTTTCTCTCTCCTTCTCGAGCTCTTCCTCCCGACGCAACGCCGTAAATTGGGTGTCCAATGATTTGGCTGCGGATAACCATGCAAGAACAATCACTAAAAGAATGGCTCCGAGATACGGGGTCGAGTTTGCCAGGGAGCCGAATGTCAAGATCATAAACTGTTGAATTAGAGCTCCTCCCGACTTGCCCAACGGGTTGCATACAACATCAATGGCCGCCTTTCCTTTAACCTAAAACAAGTATTCAAAACAAATCAGCATTCAAGATAGGGGTGGGATATGGCAGGTTAGGTCGGTTTTTTTTTAAAAAAAATTAACTCGATGAGGTAGATTGGTTCTTATAAAATTAGATCAGAACTGAAACCAATCAGATTGACTCCGACTCAAAATTTCGAGTTAGCTTCAATTTGAGTTCATATTCGGTTTCATAAAATTCAAACTCATGGGTTATCGACCCAATGAATTCCATTGTTTTTTCACAAAATTTGAGTTGGATTGATTAACTGACACAATTCGACGTATTGGTTCTTGTGAAATTGAATTCGAACTCAAACCAATTGTATAATCGATCTGCCCAAAACTTTGAGTTGGTTTTAGTTTAGATTCACATCAAATTTTTTTAAAATTAAAAACCAATCCAACTATCAAATAATCAGCTTTGGTCAGTTTGGCGAGTCAATCTGATCCAATTGTCACCCCTAATTCAAGACACCAATGTTGTGCTGATCAATTACGCATGTTAAATAGAGTGAAACACACAAACCTTGGTGTCTTCGTCTAAGGGAATATAGGCCATTTCTTTGCACGGGTCGAACAAGCTATACTTGGCACTTTTACTAAAAATGTTTTGCATAGCGCCCACATATACGGCTGCAAGAAGAGGAGTCATCCCAAAAGCTGCAAGAGCGGGCGTAAGTGGCCCAGAAGACAAAATCAACGAAAAGAACGCAACTCCAGTTATAAGTAAGACAGTGGGCGTAATCTTGGCCGCAACTCCCCATCCATATTTATCGAATATAAATTGGCTGACCAACATCATCGTGAAGGTTGCTATGCCAGTTGCAGTCGAGAAGTCACCCATGAAAGAAGAGTATTCGTTCGGGCTCGGAAACTACAAATATAAAGACAAAATGATAATTATTTAGTTTGATCATTGAAGATAACATCCAAAATGATCATTGAAAAGATGAATTAACGGTTAAATTCGACAGACCTGGGCTTTGAGCTTCGATTTCCATGTAACCTCAACGAGGTTGATACTTATACCGTATGCAACTACCAAAGTTGCAAGATCCCGAATGTACGGCGAAGACACCAAGAATTTCAAACTTTCCATTGTTCCCATTTTTGGCTTTTCCTGTAAATGACACCAATTTTACCAATGCAATAGAATATTTAACGATAAACTTGCCGGTTTGTGGCCGATTGATTACCTTCTTCTTCTTGCTCCGAACCGGAAGTGGGACGTACTTATTGACCCACCAGTACGTAAAACATATCGCAAGCCCCATAAGCACGACAATGCTCATCATTCCCTTCAAAGAAAGGGCCCAACCATCGACACCGGGTCCGAGTTTTGTCCTCAGATTAGAAAAATATTTCACTGTTCTGCCCGAGAAGATAAGGGCAACATTAGCCCCGAGTCCAAACAACGGATAGAATCGTTTCGCCTCCTCTACTGTAGTTATCTGCACAATGATGAGCATATAAATCAAGTACTGAAATAAATTGAGAATATTAATGATCAAAAACAGTCACAAATCTCGGAAATGATGCTTCAAATCAGAAAACTACCGAGAACAATTCATTCATCCAATAAGCATATAATCAATTCATTCATCTCTCCTAATTATAATTCATAAAGCACCTCATCAATTTATTTCACAAAAAACACAGACGTACTCATTCCTTGATGGCACGATCATCGGAATATAAAAAATCAAATTGTTCATGTTCTATGATTAATTAATTTAATACTTGTTTCCAATAGCATTAGCATAAAACTTAAAATGAATTCTTCGGACACAGAACATGTGCATTTAGATGGATGCCGTAATGAATCTCATGCAAATTCATCCAATTTAACAAATAAAAAGTATCACAGATCAGTGTTCAATGAAAAAACAGAAACGATCCGTCGATCTTCTTTAACTTCAACAAAAAAAAAACCGAATAACAGTTAGTCAATCTTCATTTAATCCTAGCTAGCTTGCCCAATTTTAGTCTATATTCAACCAGAAAAAAAAACTGAAAAATGAATTTTTCAGACACTCAGAATGCTCAAATTGAGAAAGTGTGCATCTAGATGGATGACATAACGATGCAAAGTATCACAAATCACAGACAAGCAATTAGTCGATCTTCTTTAAATCCTGGCTAGCTTGTCCAATCTTAGTATATATTTGACCAAAAAAGTAATCTTTGTGGAGCAAATAAGAAAATAAAACTTCTGTGACTAAAAATGTACCTGATTAGCAAATCCCCAGAACAAAACAGAAACAACAACACTACCCCAAAGCTCAGCCATGACATAAAACAAGCAAAAACTCCATATCCTCATGATTGCCAAAGGGCCAAGAAATCTCGGACCAAGAGTGTTGAGAAGCCGATCAGCAAAAGCTTGAGGATGAATATAACTGCTCAGAGGATAAAGCAGAAAGCCAAAAGCCCCAAAAAAGGCAATGAAAGGAACAATAACAGTGTAGAACAGAGCCTGTTTAGACAAAACATTAGCCAGTTTTGTGTATAACAACATAAACCCAACAGCCATTGGTAAGTTCACCCATGTCTTCAAAAATGGTATAATTTCTGCACTACTTCCCTTGGCTGTCACAACTAAAACATCCTTCGTGTCCCTCAAAATTGTGTAATTGAAAAGAATACAGAAGAACATCAATCCAAGTGGGACAATTTTTTTCAGAGTTACAACTTCAATACCCAGAAATTTTGGACTTTCAGCCTCAGTTTCCCCCAGCACCGGTTGCCCATTGCCGGCGCCAGCGGAAGCTGCGGCAGCGGATTCAGCCCTGCAGATTAGATAAACACCCTTTTTGTGCAAAAATCCAGGGTTCTTAGAAACAGAGGTTTGAAAATTAGGCCAGGCTTTCGAAGACGCAGACAAATCGAAAATAGATATAGGTTTTGGAGAGAAAGATCTTCGTGACAAAGATTGAAAAGCAAATGGTGCTCTGGTTCTGGGGTTTTGGGGTAGAGAGAGAAGAGCTTTGCCCTGTAGAACAGCCTTCATATCTCTCTACTTGTCTTGAAAAAAAACCCAGAAAAGATTAGTCCTTCGAGAGCAAAACAAAAAGAAACACATATAAGAGAGTTGAAATCTGAAATAAAGAGACGATTTCACGTTTTTTAGAGGGTAGAAACAAGGGGTAGGTACAAGAAAATCAGAGCTGAAACCCCATCCCCGGGTAGGAAGAAGCAAAACCGAAAAGAAATGCTTTTTATGGACCAAAAAATTGATTATTGATCACCAAAAAAAATAAGAACTTTCATCGAAATTCGAATCCACAAGCAAAGAGAAAAAAGAACAAGTTGAAAAATCTCGCAGGCCGAAACAAAAACGAGTGTCCGATTCAGAAAAGTATCTCAACAGGATCGTAAGCAAGTGTCCAACAGGATTCTGTTTTCTGTGGAGTGAGATTTTTCAATTTTCTACGCTTGTCCTCCATTTTTGCACTTTTACAGCGAGGAACGGGAAAGAACCAGTTTCGTTTTTGCTTTTCCTTATTGACAACTACGTGTAAGATGGGAAAATGATGATATACGTGAGACGGGCAGCAGAAAAAATCTCACTCGTTGAGGACGTTTGTTTTTCAATTAAAGTTTATTGAGATTTGTTTTAAAATATTTTAGCTCAAGTTGCCTACGATCTTCCCTCCTAAACAAGTGAAGTTAAACTGTGCTAGTCAATTCTGTCAAATTTAAACGAATCGAGTTAAATGAGTCTAACATAGATAAATAATTTTAATTTAGCTCGTAGACTTGAGTTCGTGAGCCTGGATCCCGCGAATTGTGATCTACCATCGAGGCTTTGGCGTCATCACTTCCTTCACTGTTGACCATTGAGGCTTTGCCACTTCCTTCGCAATCTGTAACTATCATCGTTCGTTGAATTATTAGAATATCAACCATCGCTCGCCCTCAATTCTTCGTTCGCCACCCTCCATCATCGTCGGCTCGTCGCATCGACCATGGTCGATCATCGTCTGGTCGCCAAATGCTTCCTTTTCAGTCCGCCGAACATTGATCATTACCCCATTGTCGAGGAGTTTTCTGATCTCTGACCATTGAGACTCGAGAGAGATACAGGCTCTGACTCGAGTCTCAGCTCTCTCTCTTCAGCTAACAAGGGGCAATGGTCTGATGATAAAAAATTTAGCCGTTAATCATTTAAAATTTTGTAAATTAATGTTTGATAAAATTTCTGGTAACTTAGGTTTAGTTTCTGTAGTTACTCAACATACATTAAAAAAACAAGTTTTCTAATTTGTTTGATCCTTACCAACTTAAATATTGTGCTACTCGTTTATTTTCTTCGTCTCAATAAGAATGAACTCGATATTTATTTAGACATTCGTTATCAATTTTCTTGTGATGATACGTTTGATATTTTGGGATGATGAAAAAATAACAGAGTAGTATATCTTATTCTTTTTACAGCACGTGATTTACTAACACTTTTTGTTTTTTAATATAATATCTGAATATGCTTTTAGTGCAGGTAGACGCGTATACGACGATCGTTATGAACTCAATATTTATTTAAACACTCGTTATCAATTTTCTCGTGATGATACATTTGATATTTTAGGGTTGATGGAAAAATATCAGAGTGATATGTCCTATTCTTTTTAAAATAACACGTAATTTATTAATACTTTTTGTTTTCAATGTAGTATCTGAATATGTTTTTAGTATAAGTGGACGCGTATATGACGATCGACTAAAACGTCTTTCATCGAATCACGTAATAATAAAATATTAGATTTTAAACATCCGATTTGCACAAATTTTAATCCAGAATAATGAATTTTAATTTTATTTTCTAATAAAATCAAATGAGACCAAATCTTATACATTTTTTTAGCTGTTTCAACATTCACATTATTTAAGATTAATTTTTATAAATTTGACCTTTAAATTTTCAAAATGATTTAATAAAAAATAAAAATCATAGTCAATTCAAAATAAAAGGAATAAAAAATCAGCCATTCAAATCATTCAACATGAGATCCTAATGTCAATGACATGAGTGGTTAGACAACTTTAAAAATCACGTTTAAGGTCTGCCTGCCTTTAATTGGGACCCACCGTCGGACAACCTGCTACTGGAGGGTCCCACCCCATTACCAAATGATTGGAGGATGGCGGCCCATTTGTCAAGATCGTAGGGACAAAGATTTTCCAATTAGATCCAACGGTGGGAAACCATGGACAGGGCAGCCGATCATGACCTAGAGAAGCGTTAGCGCAACAGAAAATGTCAGATGGCTGACACTGTAGATAATGCTGGGCTTCATGGGCCTTCCTTTTGGCCCAACAGTCTCAGAGGCCCACTTCTAAAGTTTCACTAAGCAAAACCTTCCCCTTAGAATTAAGTCACTTTTGAGTCTAATTTTTAACCTATTTTTTTTATTATATATATAATAATATATTAATTGTAATAGACTAATTAATCAGGTTATGGATTATATTAAAATTATTGATTTCTATCTAATTTACGATTTCAGTCTAGTTTTAACTATTTCTAAGTGTGAGTATGATCTGGTTATGTTCAATCCGATTTTAATTTAAAAATATATGTAATTTTTTAATTGTATTTATATCAGGGTTTAAATGTTTATATTAAGTTTATAATTAATTTATTTTTTAAGTTTATTTCAGATTTTATTTAATATTATGTGAGGTTTTTTTGAAGGGTTGAATTCTTATACAATTTGACCTCATGTCATTTTTGTCGACTCCTTTTCCACTTCTTCTCAATTCTAATTTCTAAATTCCAACTGTTCTTGCGATTGGTTTGTACGGTTCAACTCTTACATCTGGGGAAGATAATCAGGGAATCATGCCGACTCCAAAATCGGAAATTAACAAACCAAGAGATCCAACAAAGAAGGCAATTAGTGCCAACCGCATATGCTGTCTCTCCTAAACTACCCAGAAAACCCTTCTCCTTTTTAAACAAGGATTCAGATTCCTTACATTTCAAAAGGGTAGGCGAGGGTGGGGGAGGAGTTGCCAATGGAAAGCTTCATTTTGTCCTCTTAATTTTTCTCCCTCAGTTGCTTCTCTGTTTAATAAAGCCTGTTTATATTCTTACCCGTTTTCTCCGGTCATTATATTAGCCGCTATTTCAAGTCAACTCACTCAAAGGTTAGTGCTTTATGTCTTTTTCTGGGCATTAATCGAGTACGGGGAAGATTTCATAGTGAAAATTTTGTATTTGCTGTATTAATGTTCAGTACATTTCATCATTTGCTTGAAATTTGATTATTCAATAGTCTTCACTCGAATCTAAACAGACAGAAATAGTTTTTGTGGTGGGTCCTGGGCCACTCGAATATAGTGGAAAGTGGCCTGTAAGAAGGACATAAAGAGGAGAGGTCAGAAAAAGTCGAAGTGCTTTTTCTTCTGTATGATTCCAATATAGAAATCCAATTTAGTAATCATTATTTTCATTTTTCATGAGAAAAAAACGAAGCGCTAGATTCCAAACAAGATTATAGGCCATTAAACAGAATCATCTCTTCTTTGAAGTTAAAACAATTGTAAAATTGTTATAAAACTGCATATTTTGACTGTGGTGAATTTCATTGGACACCCTTAACGTTTATGGTGTTTTCACCGAACACATTGAACAAATATTTTAGGCAATCAACACATCAAATCTTTTAATTTTTTTATGCAATACCATTGACATTAAATTTTTTTTCACACCGATCTAGTTTTGTGTATTGCTGGCTAATTCATAGTATTTAGAAATCAAATGTTTGAGTCAAATTTGATATGTACACTTGAAAATCTAGGTAAATACAATTAAAAAACTTGAAATAAAATATATATTTATTGAGAGACGCAACTAGCGAGTGATCAAGTGAGATTAGGGGTGAGAAGGTTGACGAACAATAAAGGGTGATAAATTTGCGTGAAAAATTTGACGTTGAGGGTGTTGTATAACAAATTGAAAGGTTTGAAATATTGGTTGTTAGAAAAATTTGTTCAAAGTGTATGGTTAAAATAGTCCAAATGTTCAGGGTGTTTAGTAAAGTTAGACTTTTGGATTAAGCATCCTCCTCAAAGTGCCTTGTTTCTGATGGAGTAAGTTGAGTACTTGATTTCAATAGTAAAAAATTCATAAACATATGATCGAAAGAAGAAATTTCCTTTTGCAAGAACGAGCAAAGGCTGAGAGTTTTTTTATTGTTATTAGTGATTAAACA
Organism: Begonia fuchsioides; assembly: GCA_003255005.1. Lineage (NCBI taxonomy): Eukaryota > Viridiplantae > Streptophyta > Magnoliopsida > Cucurbitales > Begoniaceae > Begonia > Begonia fuchsioides. The sequence goes on along the minus strand of QAOC01025709.1, from coordinate 99,440 downwards.
CTCTGATTTGATCTTTTGGTTGAGTGTTGTTCGATAAACATTATCCAAGAACGAGCAAAGGCTGAGAGTTTTTTTATTGTTATTAGTGATAAAACACTCTGATTTGATCTGTTCATTGAATTTATATGTTTTTTCGATGAACATTATGAAAATTCATTGATAAAATGCTCTGATTTGAAAATTGCAGGTAGTCGATCAACAACTCGAGTAACATTTGAGTTTGGGAGGACACATGTGGTGAGACCTAAGGGAAAGCACCAGGCCACCATTGTTTGGCTCCATGGGCTTGGTGATAATGGCTCAAGGTTACTTTGCTCTTCCCTTTTTGTTTCTCATACCTCTTTTTTCTCATGATTTTGAGTTAATTTTTTTTCTTCCAGAAACTCTTTTGTTATTTAAAGCCTTCTTCCCCACATTGATCAAGATTATGATCATTTAATTATACTTTTGTGATATAATCCAGAAGTGAGATTGCAAATTACTGATCTGAGACAACCAAGGACCTTGCATTTGTCCCTAATATCTAGTCTTCGATGTTCTTCCTTCTCTTTCCTATAAACTACATTTTGTTTGTCGTACTTGCCAAAAAATGTGTGAAAATGTCAAAATCTTGGCATTTGGTGATAAACTATATGGCCGAGATGTTTTTTCTATTAGATTCTCTCTCGATAAATGTGACACTAGAATCTACTGATGTATATTCTTCTGTCAGTTGAGAAAATGGAGCTTTCATTTTGTGTCTAATTTTGATGCTAATCATCATTGGCGATCCTGATAAGACCCATCTATATGGTATTAGGTTATATTATCTATAAATAGGAGTTGTTATGAGTAGGGAGGGTGGGGAAAAATTTAGGGTAAACTCTAAGGGGTTGCAAACCGCCATTAACATGATCGAGGGTGACGAGCCACCATTAACGCGCTCGGAGGAAGAAAACTCATCTAACTGTTTGTAAGTTCTATTTATCGTTTAATCCATCGGTTTCTTTGTTTCATTCCATTGTTCTTTTCCGTTCTTTGATTTGTGCATACAAGTGGTCCTATGAGACCACTTTACTACCAAGTTCCTTAGAAAATTTATCTGTACCCTATATTAATTTCCATTCATTCTCTCTTTCTTACTAAAAGTTAATGTGCCAGATACTTTATTTCTGGAGCTCAATTCAGATTATCTGGAACAATAAAGATTTGTATCAACTTACTGTCTCACTAGAATCTTCTCTCTTGATATCATTTTCATTTCTAGCATATTGGAGATGCTTATATTAATTGTTGTATAAACTTTTTTCCTCATCTTGTTCTCTACTTCGTGGCAGTAGTTCATCACAGCTCTTGGAATCTCTCCCTTTACCAAATGTAAGAATTATTACCTTTTGATGTTGATTAAATAGTGATATGTGGCTAATATTTGTTGTGGTGTTTTCTTTTTATTAGATAATGAAAAAAAAACAAGTATTAATACAAGAAAAGATATTTTGTTGACTCCTACAGTTCTTTGATTGATCTTTACGATTGATGATCAATTTTTGTTATACCTCCATTCTAATTTTACTCGTAATCTTAACTGTTCGTTTATTGATAAAGATGATGTATTATTTTATTTATTTATAGCTCTTCATAGTTACTCAAACTAAACGATAGATTTGATGCACAACTTTTATTCTTTTCGCGAATTATTCTTGCTTTGACTCAAAACTAGACAAATCAAAACGTAGATTTGAAAAATACAAGTTTTAATGCAAGAAAATATATTTAATTGATCTGTACAGTTCTTTTTATTGATTTTTATGATTTTAAACCATATGTTTGATCAATTTTTCTGTGTTCATGTACTCATCCTTTTGTCCTATGAACAAATGGTGCAGATCAAGTGGATTTGTCCAACTGCCCGTACCCGTCCAGTGTCTGTTCTTGGCGGTTTTCCTTGCACTGCATGTTAGAAAAAATGGCTTCTCTTTCTCCTTTCTTCTTCATCGATCCGATAAACATTAATTAAATAATTATTTATTTATTTATTTTTTATTAGGGTTTGATGCTGGAGAGCTTTCTGAAGATGGGCTAGATGATTTTGAAGGTTTGGATGCGTCAGCTGCACATATTGCAAATTTGTTGTCTACTGAGCCTGCAGACGGTAAATAACCAAAATCATAGCTTTGCTAGTTTTTTTATGAAGAAATTGAATTCTAAATAACAGCTTCTATAAAAGCATATCAAGTTTTAATACGTGTCACTTGATTTAGCCCTATTTGTTATTGATGTTAGTCGGTTTGAAAATTTTTGGATCAAAACAGGACTATTGGAAGAATATGACCAGATTAACCATATATTCGGTTTCGCTCTTGGGCAGATCAGGTCATTCCAATTAAATATATATATATCTATCTTAGAAACTTTTACTATAAGAATTAAAATTTGAAAATAAATGGCTATAAAGTAAATTCTAATAAATCATCTAATTAAGGATATAGACTTATGAATTATACTAGTATGTCAAACTTACATAAAAAATTCAATTAGAAAATTAAAATTTGATGATAAAAAATAAAAAAATTTAAATACAAATTTCTTAGTGGTACGGTTTGGTTTTAATGGTTTACTACATTAAGATCAAAATCGGATCATCTAAATCAGATCTACGTAATGCAAAACCATTAAGAAACCAATAGAGGTGTAGTACTGACGAAAATCAGACTAAATGTGTAAGTTCTTGTCTGGTTTCTTGGTGCAGTTCAAAAATTTCACCCAATTGAGCTCGTCTAGCATATTTTTTCACAGTTCGGTTCTTAATGCCCACTACTATTTTATTGATTTTATTCGGTTCCTCTTTTTGTGACAGTCAAAGTTGGCGTTGGAGGGTTAAGTATGGGTGCTGCCATGGCCCTTTACTCAGCAACATGCTGTGCGCTAGGAAGATATGGAAATGGCATCCCGTATCCGATCACCTTACATGCAGTAGTTGCACTTAGCGGCTTTCTTCCCGGATCAAGGTTTGCAAATTCCACTCCACTTAAGTTTGTATTTTTTACAATAGTTAGTTAAATGATGTGATGAATATCGCACGTGTTGATGTCTTGAAGGAACTTGAAGAACAAAATCGAAGTGTCAAACGAGGCTACGAGACGAGCTGTGTTGTGCCACGGAACATGTACTACTCTTTTTCTCTTTAAATTGTGCATAAGATTCAATCTGGCTTGAAACTGAAAATATAGTTTAAAGAAGAATTCAGTCAAATCCATTATTGCCAAACGTGCTTCATATTGTAAGTCTTTTGAGATAGGGGAAAAGGTTCCTATATGGTGCAGTTTTATTCTAAAATGGATCCGGGACTGTTTCATAATTTTAGAATCTGAACCAGAACCGTGAATCAAGGTGCAGTTTCGATTTGGTCCCAGTTCCGTTCTATATTAAAAATAATATAAAATATAAAAATAAAATATTTTTTTATTATATTTATGTTGATTTTTGAGTGTTTAAGTCAGGTTTGATACATTACTTTAGATTTTATTTGGTTTTGGATATGATTTTATCTTATTTTGAGCCATTATTTGACTAACAGTCTAGTTTCTGTTATAGGGTTTTACCCTTAAAGACTAGAGTGAGACCATGATTCATGGTTTTAAAAATCAGGATTGAAATCGGACTAAACTGGCGGTTCGAGTCTGGCTCAGTCCATCCATATTTTGGGGCACAATTTTTGGATCAAATGGAAAAAAAAAGGAAACTATCTTCTCATAAAGATACAAGCTGATGAAACTTACCTATATTTTATCTCGATGCAGACGATGACGTAATTCTGTACAACAATGGCGAGAAATCTGCACGCTCGTTAAATTCTGCAGGATTTCAGTGCATCATTTTCAAATCATACGACGGGTATTCTTCGAATCTTGTCTATCATATGAGCACAAATTCATCTTAAACGAAACAAATGGAATTGAATGGCTGAAACTAGCGCTGATTCTACAGGCTGGGACACTATACTGTGCCGAAAGAGATGTATGAGGTTTGCAATTGGCTGAATATGAGGATGGGGCTTGAAGGGTATTGCTCGTAATTCATGCAATGATTCGAAAATGGACGGAGATCGAGGATCTTGAGATCGAAAGGCGGATTAGCTCTTTATATATATATATATCAACATAATATTGGCGGGGGATGAGATTATAGCATTGAGAAACAATGAAGTATTTAATTGGTATCACTTTGTAAAAGATAATGCTGGTGTTATCTCAGTCCACCTCTCTCTCTCTCTCAAATCTAGAGTAATTAACATTGTCATAAGAATATTTACAATTTTACTAAACCATGAATCATGTGAAAATAGAACCATTTATTTTTATTAGGAGTGGTCAGGGGTCAGTCCGGTCCGGTTTTGGAGAAAATAAGACCGTATCAATATATTTTGATTCTATAATATTAGAATTAGGACTAAGAATGAACATTATCAAGATCAGATCAAAATCGAACCATAAATTTAGTATTGGTATCAGTCCAGTCCAGTCCAGTCTTGATTTTTCTAATAAAATAATTTCATAATTAATTAAATTTAATAGTATCTAAATAAATTTAAATTATATATAATTTAAATTTAACTGCAACCAACCCAAATCTAACTAAAGTTTTTCGGGTCGTGTCACAGAAAATTGATATTGAATTTTGGGTTAGTTTTCAGTTCAAAAAACTTCGCCAAAGAGCAATTTGGGTCGGTTTCGATTGGTTAAAAAACCGATCCAAACCGACTATGCTCATCCATGTCGTATTAGTATGCCGAAAAGAAGATATCACTCTTGCAGTAAAAAATGGTAGCAAAGGCAGTCTAATAACGTCAAAAAATACAGCCATATTTCAGTTGCAAAACCCTTATAACTCTCACATAAACGACACCAAAAAAACCCTAGCTCTACCATCTTCTTCTATGGCCCCCGATATTAGGGTTCCTCTCCCTCGGCTAGGCGAACACCTGCAGAGCGTTTTAACGATGAATTCGATCAGCAGACTCGGAAGAGCATAGAAAAATGAAGACCTAAATCTCGGTTTTTCGAAGCGTTTACCTGCATCCAACATGTTGCTAGCACATCTAGAATGAGTCTCGAGGAGCATTGCATTTGAAGCACTCCGTTCTGCTGGCAAAGTTGTGCTCTTTGCACCCTAATCTGTTCGATTGACGAAAAAATGAACATCAAAATTTAGTAAATTCAGAGATTTTTGAAGTTTAGAACCGTAATTTCTACGTAGTATTTTAACGTGCAATCAATGTTTTTTCTCTAAGCATCAAATAATCAGATGATGAGTCTGGTGAGAATTCGTTAAATGTTCAGGATTAACTGTTTTTCATGTAACATGAACTTGCATGTCATCAATGTTACAGTTATTAGTGATTCCTAACAGAGCTAGATAACACAGTAAAGGACCGTAATTTCGAAGTTGTTTTTCAAACGTGCAATTAATGTTTTTTTTATGAGCATCAAATAATCAAATGATGAGTCTATTTGACAATTCGTTAAATGTTCATGGTTAAATGTTTTGCATGTAACATGAAACTTGCACGTCATCAATGTTATAATTACTAGTGATTCAGAACAGAGCCAAATAACACGGTAATAACTAACCGATTGCAAATCCAATCTCCAGATTTCCATGCAGATGCTCCGCGACCTCCATTGCCGAGGCCATTGCCGAAGCTAAAGGATCGAGCTCGAGGAAGATCGAAATCAAAGCCACCGACCGAGCAATCATCCTTGAATGCTCCACATTTGAAGCAATTCGATCGGCTGGCAAAGTTATGAGCACCGCAGTTTCCGATATTACAGTACCAATCCCCCGGTCGAACATCAGAACCGATGAACCCGAGCGACGAACCTCCTCTCCCTCCGAGTCCAATGAATTCACTCCCCATTTTTGAATCTCCACATCTCTGGCAAGACTCTCTCCGCTGAAAGTTCATGTACTGACACGACTTGCAATTCCAGTCCCCTGGCCTGCTCATATTTCTGCACAATAGTTGATTAGGTTTAACAAGCTTGAATAAACAAATAATATCCATGAAAATTAAAAAAAAAATTGCAATCCACTACTGAAGCATCATTTCGCAATACCCCTTCTGGGTTTGTTCGTAGACTCAAAAACTAAAAAAGGGTAAGAGAGAGAACCACAAAAATTGCAGAAAATAACCTTAAGGACTGCAAAAATGGGACAAGAAAGAAGAAGACAAGAACTGTGGGAGGTTGATGATGAAAGAGGCGATGAAGGGGTGGCGTTTAAATAGAGAACGGCGAATTGTTCTTCAATAATCATTCATTAAAAACCTTGATAATTCAATAATTATCAGAAAAAAAATAATCAAAAGAGAAAGGTAGGAAAAGAGAAAAAGGAGAATTCAAAGGGAAGAATATTTCGATATTTGAATTTACACTTTTTGCTTCGCTTTCTTCTAGGGTTTCTAAACGTGAAGATTAAGTATTTAACATGCATGTCCATACGCAGACAGAAAGACAAGATATACTTTCATTTGGAATTCTTTTAAATTTGATGTTCTTTTTATCTCTTCGTTTTACATGTAATCTTATGTAGGGGTGGAAAAACCCAGACTGCGGCAGCAAACCGGACTACAATTGTTGATTTTAATCTGATTTTAGTCTTAATTTAAAAAAAAATCATAATTTATGAGTTCGTTCCGATCTGTAAGAATAAAAAATTATAAAGCTGAAACTAAGACAGTGGATCAAATGGTAGTTATAAAATCCAGCAACACTCGACCCAAACCCTAATGATTATAAATTGTCAAATTACTTAAAACTCGATCCAAATATAATAAAAAATATATTCTTATATTTTAATTTTTTTAAAATATAAAATAAAACTGAGTTAAAACTGTAACTGCACTAGAACCGTTGGTTTCGCTTTCGGTTCCAAAATTCAAAACTGTGAGTTCTGGTTCTTATTTTATTTTGAGATAAAATCAGACCAAATCTGCTCACTCCTAATCTTATATGTTCTTTTATTGATATAGACGATCGATTATTTTGTATTCTCTACTGTTACTCAAATTAAAATGCGCAACTTTGATTCTTTTTTTTTTGCTAAATGTTGTTCAAAACTAGACAAATCGAAACATAGATAGGAAGATTGTTTTTAACCACAAGAAGTAGGGAAAAAAAGAGAGAAGCCTCAAATGTTGGATAAATCGACTTTCCTTTACGAGTTTGAATATTCCTCGAAAAATATTTACTTTTTTGAACAAGAGTGGGAGAGACAAAGAGAAGAAATGATAGATAAATACGTGCAAGTAGTGAAGAAAATAAATGTTTACAACATGTTGGTGTGTGTCGGGTGATTTCTTCAAGGGAAAGAAAATAGGAGAAATATTAAAAAAAAAAGAAAAAAAAGAAAAAGGAAAAGTGGAAAATGGGGAGTTTCAATAAAGATAAGTTGAAGCTGATGATATGTCGGGATATTAACAAGTCTTCGAGGTTTCATTTTGACCATCTTTTCCTTTTTCTTTTGCTTCCACCACTATCTCTTCTACTTCTTCTGCTACGCCTGCTTCTTCAAAGCTCTCTCTTTCTTTCTCTCTCATCAAAGCTCTCTCTCTCCCTCTCTCTCTTTCTCTCTCCCTCATCAGAGTTCTCTCTCTCTCTCTCTCTCTTCAAAGCTATCGCTTTCTGTCTCTCTCCAAAGCACTCTCTCTGTCATCAAATCTCTCTTCAAAGCTCTCTCTCTTCAATCTCTCTTCAAAACTCTCTCTCTCTCTCTCTCCAAATCTATCTCCAAAGCTTTCTCTCTCTCTCTCCAAATCTCTCTTCAAAGCTCTCTATCTATCTCTCTATCTATCTCTCTTAAAATCTCTCTTCAAAGCTCTCTCTCTCTCTCTCTCTCCAAATCTCTCTTCAAAGCTCTCTCTATCTCTCTCTCCATCACTCTCTCTATCTCTATCTATCTCTCTCTCTCTTCAAAGCGCTCTCTCTCTCTATGAGAGAAGTAAATCTGTAGTCCATTCTCTTGGGGGAGGGTAAAGGGAGCAAACTGTAAAGAAGATGAAGTGGAAGTGGGGGCTGATTCGATTCTCATCGGGAATCGCTTCCATGCATGACCACGATCACCACCACCTTAATCATTCTACATCATTTCTTCTCTCAAAATTCTACTTTCTCTCTCATTTTTTTATTTTTATTTTATATTTGATATTTTTATATGCTGATTGCTTTGCTTAACCCTAATGACTCAACTCCGATATCATATTTACATGTACTCAAAGTTTTCCGGGTTTGAAGAGTCCCACATGTGAGTTTCACTCAAGAAGCTAGGGGTTGTCATCGATCGATCCACCTACCAAACCGAATCGAATTTAATATTTGGAAAAATCTTCATGAACTCGAACAAAAACTAACTCAAAATTTATATCGGTTTTGGGTCAGATCAAGTAGTCGATAAGTTCGAATTCAGAATTTGATTATAATGGTTAACTCGATCGATTTCACCAAAATTTTGTCAGTTTTTGTTGGATCCTTTAACCGACCTCCCCAAAAATTTATGCTGAATAATTGAATTTTAATTGCGTTGGTTTGGTGACCGACCTATGTGAACTTTACATAAACAAATATGAACCCAGGCCGCGACAAAGTGTTGAGTCTATTTTGGTTCGCGTCTATTATCTTATACATTTAAGTTTGGATCTAATTTTTTAGAATCTCAGTTACCACCCCTACACGTAGTAAAGATAAATAACACACAAATAACACAAAAGCGGCTAAAATTCAAAATAAATGTTAGGAAGCATGAGTGGTAGAGGCAACGTACACAATTCTAATACCACTTTAAAAAGTTATGGTGCATAACAATTAAAGCACAAAAAAAGAGAATTTGATGAACACTAGATGCATCAAGTACATTTTTCATAGAAGGAATTCAATATTGCCTAAGCATAATCTCGACAACTTTTGTCTGCTATCATTTTGGGTTAGAGTCGTGAGTTTGAGTCATATTTTGATAAAAAAAATAGATTTGATTTGATTAACTGAATTTTATAAAATTAGATTTGAACTCAATCCGATTGTATATTCTATCTAATTCAAATTCAACCTAAATTTTTAGGTTGGTTTCAGTTCGGATCTACATTCAATTTTGCAAAATTTAAATCTACGAGTTATCGACGTAAACCAACTAAAATTTAATTATTTTTTTATAAAGTTTAGATTTTATCGATTACATCTACAACTTATATTGTAATATCATAGGAGTTCTGATGAATACCACAGGTATATCAAACCCAAGACTCTTCAACAATGCGGAAAAAGATATATGGATCGCCTTTGAATCAAGTACGAGGAACTTGACCCCAATCGAACATTGCCGACGGAACCTAAGTTATCAAACAAGGAGCTTGACCCAGACCAAACTTGTAGGTAAGAACCAAAGCTATCAAATTTGATATATCAAGAATTAACTTGATGAAGATCTAGTTCTTCACAAAGAACCAAAGAGAAAATCTCTCAAAAACACTCAAGGTGAATTAATTATAAAAGTTGTCTTTCACAATAACTTGGATGTCTTTAAATAGGCTACATAAATCCTAAGTAAATTAAGAAATAGAAAGATATTAGAAAACTAAAATATCTTTTGGGAAGATTTTTCTCAAATCTGTTAAGATTCTTGATTCTGCCAAATCTTTGGTAAATTGTGTATTTCGCCCAGCCAAACGACGTCCGATTTTTATGATCTAGCCCATACCAAAAAGGTCTTGAAGGCATCTACAACTTTGGTGAAGAAAACTTTTTGAAATAACATTGGGAATGTTGTCGAATCCGCCAATATATTTTTGCTGGTCAAGTAAATATATGATCTAAGGAAAGTTGCATCTACTTTCCTATTTCCTTTGTCCCTTCAATATCTTGTATTAGACTTGGGCTCTTGGGCTTGTATCCTTGATCACGTTGTATGATGTAAATATCTTCTTCAACACTTAACATAATAAGCATTTTATTTTGATGTTAGATAGATTCTTTCATTTCAATTTTCTCCACTAAATAACATAGCGCTTCATGCATTTTCTTGGTTCTTGACCTTGTCATTGTGCCTCCAATTCCTTGCAATTAGTCTTTCTCTTTGAGATTGATTTGTGTCATCACTTGATCTGCATCAAATTCTGTTAAGAAATAATGTAGTTGACTTTGCACCCATTGTGGAATGAGATAGATACTCAAAATTGATCAACATTTGCTAGGTCCACAGAGAACATTATGGCCCCTCTGGTTATTATGATATCTGCTTTTGAAGTTAAAGAATTTGTTTTGTCTAGTCTTGATTTTTTTAATATAATAAAATACAATAATTTTTAATTAATTAAATATTATATTATTTGCATCAATTTAAACCATAAAAAATACATAACGTCCAATATAAGAACATATAATATCAAATGAAAAAAAAACTTAAAATAAACATAATATTATTATACTTACTAATTTTAATATGAAAAAATGTTGAAATAAAATACACACTTATATAAATAATTCACCATATTATTATTCATCAATTTAATTAAAGATAATCATGGTCCAATCTAGTATGGTTCCTAAAAAAAATAAGACTGAATTAATATATTCTGATTTTAAAATTTTAGGATCAAAATCAAGATTGAACATTCACCCTCATAAGAACATGATAGTAGCTAATTAGAAGGCGAGGAGACGAAAACATGTTTTTTTAACTGTCGTGATCATTTTACAATTTCAACTTTAGCTATCAATGCTTTTGTCTTAAATCATTTACCATTTATTTTAAATTTTAGACAAGGGAGTGGCTAATTAGTTGTCCATTAAAAATTGAAGACAATCCCTTAAAAGAGAGGATAAATGGTAGATTTGCGATAATTTAGCAATTTCTTCTTATGTTTGGTTAATGTCTTAGGCATCGACAAATTTGGACCGTTTCATTTTAGAATATATATTCACTTTTTGTTTATTTGAAATCAACTATGACAACACATTTTTCTCTACCCTACAATAGGTGAAAGATATTTGACTAAGTGCTAGTTGAGTGCATTGATCTCAATGCCCTATTTTCGACTAGTGAGTAAAATCTAACCAAAATCATGATCCGAACAAAAAATCACTGGTTTTGGATCGGTTATCAGTCCTAATTTTAAAAAATTGTAAAATTGAGAACTTTGAACTTTGAAGAAATAGATTGAAAATACTCTAAACTTTTAAAATAATTAAAAAATCCTGGCATGAGGTTGGTTGTTAGTACACCATATGCACTGCACTTCCACGTAGTCTCAGCCTCATAGTAGCACACCATATGCTGCCACGTCAGCACAAATGATTTTTTTTTTAAATTTATCAATTTTTAAGAATATATTATCAGAATTACTTTCAATTTTTATTAGATATTCATACTATAATTAGAAAATATTCTGAAAAGTTTCATAAATTTTAAACAATTACAAAATTTATTCATTTTTTTTATTTTCAAAACTAAAATAATTTGTTAAAAATATGTATGTTATCCAAAATTTTTAAAACTTTGAGAATAGACTCTTATAATATTTTCAATTATGTTGCAACTTGGTTTGAAAAAACTTCCTCAAAATATCAAAATCATGAGAATATTTAATATTCTACATATTTTTAATCAAATTTTATAAATAAGGACAAAAAATATTGTTCGTCTTTTTCTTAAACCATTTGTTCAAATGTTTACAAAAATATTAGAAGAGCTCATCCGGAAAAAAATTACAAATTTTAGATAATGTACATGTTTTTAAGTAATTATTTTATTTTTGGTGATAAAAAATTATAATTAATCGTGTAATTGTTTAAATTTTCTAGGATATTGGTTTATTGGATATGTGGTAAAAATATAAAGTCATTATGATAATATATGCTGAAGTAAATTGATAAATTTAAAGAAAATTAAAAATTAAAAAAAAACCATCATCCGCATTGACGTGACAAGTATATGATAAACTACTCCCAGGCAAAGGGTTTAGGGTTTATGATTTGGTTGGATCCTTTAACCGACCTCTCCAAAAATTTTATGTTGAATAATTGAATTTTAGTGGCGTTGGTTTGGTGACCGACCTATGTGAACTTTACATAAACAAATATGAACCCAGGCCGCGACAAAGTGTTGAGTCTATTTTGGTTCGCGTCTATTATCTTATACATTTAAGTTTGGATCTAATTTTTTAGAATCTCAGTTACCACCCCTACACGTAGTAAAGATAAATAACACACAAATAACACAAAAGCGGCTAAAATTCAAAATAAATGTTAGGAAGCATGAGTGGTAGAGGCAACGTACACAATTCTAATACCACTTTAAAAAGTTATGGTGCATAACAATTAAAGCACAAAAAAAGAGAATTTGATGAACACTAGATGCATCAAGTACATTTTTCATAGAAGGAATTCAATATTGCCTAAGCATAATCTCGACAACTTTTGTCTGCTATCATTTTGGGTTAGAGTTGTGAGTTTGGGTAAGGTTTTGATAGAAAATAGATTTGATTTGATTAACTGAATTTTATAAAATTAGATTTAAACTCAATCTGATTGTATATTATATCTAATTCAAATTCAACCTAAATTTTTAGGCTGGTTTCAGTTCGGATCTACATTCAGTTTTGTAAAATTTAAATTTACGAGTTATCGAAATAAACCAACTAAAATTTAATTATTTTTTATCAATTTTAGATTTTATCGATTACATTTACAACTTATATTGTAATACCATAGGAGTTCTGATGAATACCACGGGTATATCAAACCCGAGACCCTTCAACAATGAGGAAAAAGATACATGGATCGCCTTTGAATCAAGTACGAGGAACTTGACCCCAATCGAACCTTGCCGACGGAACCTAAGTTATCAAACAATGAGCTTGACTCAGACCGAACTTGTTGGTAAGAACCAAAACTATTAAATTTAATCTATCAAGAATTAATTTGATGAAGATCTAGTTCTTCGCAAAGAACCAAAGAGAAAATCTCTCCAAAACACTCAAGGTGAATTAATCATAAAAGTTGTGTCTTTCACAATAACTTGGATGCCTTTAAATTGGCTACATAAATACTAAGTAAATTAAGAAATAGAAAGATATTAGAAAACTAAAATATCTTTTGGAAGATTTTTCTCAAATCTGTTAAGATTATTGATTCTGCCAAATCTTTGGTAAATTGTGTATTTCGCCAGCCAAACAACGTCTGATTTTTATGACCTAGCCCATACCAAAAAATTCTTCAAGGCATCTACAACTTTGGTGAAGAAAACTTTTTGAAATAACTTTGGGAAGGTTGTTGAATTCGCCAATATATTCTTGCTGGTCAAGTAAATGTATGAACTAAGGAAAGTTGCATCAACTTTCCTATTTCCTTTGTCCCTTCAATATCTTGTATTATGCTTGGACTCTTGAGCTTGTGTTCTTGACCACGTTGTATGATGTTAATATCTTCTTCAACACTTAACATAATAAGCATTTTATTTTGATGTTGGATAAATTCTTTCATTTCAATTTCCTCCACTAAACAACATAGCGATTCATGCATTTTCTTGGTTCTGGACTTTGTCATTGAGCTTCCAATTCATTGCAATTGATCTTTCTCTTTGAGATTGATTTGTGTCATCACTTGATCTGCATCAAGTTCTGTTAAGGAATAATGTAGCTGACTTTGCACCTATTGTGGACTGAGATAGATACTCAAAATTGATCAACATTTGCTAGGTCCACAGAGAACATTATGGCCCCTCTGGTTATTATGATATCTGCTTTCGAAGTTAAAGAATTTGTTTTGTCTAGTCTTGATTTTTTTAATATAATAAAATATAATAATTTTAAATTAATTAAATATGATATTATTCGCATCAATTTAAACCATAAAAAAATACATAACGTCCAATATAAGAACATATAATATCAAATGAAAAAAAAACATAAAATAAACTCAATATTATTACACTTACTAATTTTAATAAGAAAAAATGTTGAAATAAAATATACACTTATATAAATAATTCACCATATTATTATTCATCAATTTAATTAAAGATAATCATGGTCCAATCTAGTATGGTTCCTAGAAAAAAAAATAAGACTTGAATAAATATATTCTGATTTTAAAATTTTAGGATCAAAATCAAGATTGAACATTCACTCTCATGAGAACATGATAGTAGCTAATTAGAAGGCGAGGAGACAGAAACATGTTTTTTTAACTGTCGTGATCATTTTACAGTTTCAACTTTAGCTATCAATGCTTTTGTCTCAAATCATTTACCATTTATTTTAAATTTTAGACAAGGGAGTGGCTAATTAGTTGTCCATTAAAAATTGAAGACAATACCTTAAAAGTGAGGATAAATTGTAAATTTGCGATAATTTAGCAATTTCTTCTTATGTTTGGTTAATGTCTTATTACCCCGAGTAATTTACCAGGCATCGACAAATTTGGACCGTTTCATTTTAGAATATATATTCACTTTTGTTTATTTGAAATCAACTATGACAACACATTTTTCTCTACCCTACAATAGGTGAAAAATATTTGACTAAGTGCTAGTTGAGTGCATTGATCTCAATGCCCTATTTTCGACTAGTGAGTAAAACCTGACCAAAATCATGATCTGAACCAAAAATCACTGGTTTTAGATCCGTTATCAGTCATAATTTTAAAAAATCGTAAAATTGAGAACTTTGAAATCTGAAGAAATAGATTGAAAATACTCTAAACTTTTAAAATAATTGAAAAATCCTGGCATGAGGTTGGTTGTTAGTACACCATATGCACTACACTCCCACGTATCCTTAGCCTCAGAGTAGCACACCATATGTTGTCACGTCAGCACAAATGATGATTTTTTTTTGTTTTTTTTTAATTTATCAATTTTTAAGAATATATTATCAGAATGACTTTTAATTTTTATTAGATATTCATACTATAATTAGAAAATATTCTGGAAAGTTTCATAAATTTTAAACAATTACAAAATTTATTCATTTTTTTTTCAAAACTAAAATAATTTGTTAAAAATATGTATGTTATCCAAATGTAAATTTAAGAATATGTAAATTTATTCATTGTCAAGATTTTTTTAACCATTTTTTAAAGTTAAGGTTTTTACAATCTATTTCTTGAATGTTTAAGGAATTGTTTTTATTTTTATTTTTTACCCTATTTTTGGTGAAACATAAGTAGTATTCTAAGCCTATGTTAAGCCCAAAATTATTTTTGATTCGTCAATGACTATATTAATCATAAAGAAAATAAATTTCACATGTAACCCTTAAATGCTACCTCTCATATAATTATAATATTATTTTTTTACTAGGCCAAGACCGAAATTACCCGAACCCGACCCGGAACCTTAAGGTCCCGGGTAGCAGTGCGTCCTACCGGGTCCGGGCCGGGTATCGGGTAGTGTATATTACCCGATACCCGTTCGGGCCGGGTATCTCGCATCGATACCCGGCCCGAATACCCGTTTGCCCACCCCTAAATTTAATACAGTTTTGGGTTAAGTTCATTGGATATCTCGAACGCTTGTAGTGCTTTCAGTAGATACTTCAAATTGTTTAATTTGTCATTCAACACTCTCGCTGCTAAAAATTTTTAACGCTAATTTATTTATTTAAAGTATTTGACGAAAACATTATAAAAGTACAAGAGTTTTCAAAGAAGTTAATTTTTTGTGAAGAATATTATAATATAAAATTAGAAAGTAAATATAATATATAAAAAAAGAAAAGGGCCTTAAAAAAGTGGGCCCAAGAGAGGAGTTATTGGGCCATAGCTGAGAGGACGTCTTCAAAATTCAAATAAAGGGCCTGCTTTGAAACGGCCCGTTCTGTGATGTTTATACGTTCACTGTCATCGCCCAGAGAGAGAGAGAGAGAGAGAGAATGGGAAGTTCTGCGCTCGCTGGTTTGCAAGACCATCTGAAATTGGCGAGAGATTACGCTCTTGAAGGACTCTACGACACTTCAGTTATCTTCTTTGATGGAGTCATTGCTCAGATAAACAAGTAATCTACTTCTCTTTCTGATATTTGTACTGCAAAGCAGGTGGTGGTAGTTTAAGATCGATTTTTGTGCTCTATTGCCCGATCCGTAATAGGTTGTCATTTCTGTTAGATTTTTGTTACGGATTTGCTAAGAAAAACCAGTGATCAACTCCAAATTACCGCTGATGAACAACCACCAAATAACATCCAATATATTTCTTTGACAAAACTAAGAACAATAGTCTAGAAATTATGCAGAATAGAAATAGCAGACATTTACGAGAACAATGACAATTTGGATGAACGGATTTGATTTAGTACTTCGTTTATGCGATGTATCTTGATTTAATGATTTTTCCCAAGAAGAAGATTATTCATTACACAAAAGTTAAACTGGTATCGTTGAAAGGTTTATGAGATCCGTGTGTTCCTTGCCTTGTTTTAGTTAAGGGTGAGAATTTCATAGAATGGCAAAGAATTTTTTACGAGATACTTTTACTAGTTTTTTTTTCTATCAAAATTTTGGTCATGTACAATTTCATCATTTTGTTTTAGGCATTTAAACTCGCTTGATGACCCATTAATTCGTGCAAAATGGATGAACGTGAAGAAAGCCCTTTCTGAGGAAACAGATGCTGTTAAGCAGTTAGATTCTGAAAGAAGGGCATTTAAGGAAACTCCTTTGGGCCGGCGACCTAACTCTCCACCGATAAATTCAAAATCTTCATTTATTTTCCAACCTCTAGATGAGTACCCTACTTCGTCAGGTGGTCCCATGGATGATCCTGATGTATGGCGTCCCCCAAGTCGGGACACTACAAATAGAAGAGCTGCTAGAGGTGGTCAAGTTGGTACAAGAAGATCGCCCCAAGATGGGACTTGGGCTCGGGGATCTACCCGAACAAGCACCAATGCCACGGGCCGTGGTTCCAAGACTGGTGCTCCAAGTAGGAGTGCTGCAGGGGTCCGATCTTCTAGTACTAATAGTGGAAAGAAAAGCACAGTTTCTGGGAAGACGGGCAAGACAGAATCAGTTGTGAGTTCAGTTGAATTAGTTTATTTTTTCATCATTTTTAAAAGTTTGACGGCATATATTTCTGTCTTGATGCTCCATTTTTAGTTTTCTATGGAACGTTGATTGAGTTTGGACTTAGTGGGAAAATTTTAATTTCCTATGTCATACTCCGTTTCATTTAAGTTGATTTGTGAGCTTTATTATGCTTGTTATGTGAGCCAACTTATCTCTTTCAGCTGTGTATCGAAAGATTTTTTCTAATCCTTCTACTTTAGGAACAATGTCATAACAGGTCAACATCATAATTACAATTAAGGTTTGCTAGCATTTTGAAGTTCTTATCATTATTGTTTGTTTTGTGACATTTTTCTTTTTAGTTCTTACATTGTTTACTTGCTGGTTGAATCTGCACTTTCCTTACCTTATAACTGATGGGTTGTCTTGCTATTGCCTATATTGAACTCTTAGAATGGTGATGCCGAAGATGGGAAGTCAAAACGACCACAGTATGAGGGACCTGATTCAGATCTGGCTGCTATGCTTGAAAGAGATGTCTTGGAAACCAGTCCTGGGGTAAGATGGGATGATGTTGCAGGCTTGAGTGAAGCGAAGAGGCTTTTAGAGGAAGCTGTTGTTCTTCCTTTGTGGATGCCCGAATATTTTCAGGTATTTCCTTTTAGACTTCCTCTTCAACCCACCGATGCTTTTATCCAACTTCTTAACATGAATTTTCCTTGGCTTAACAGTTTCTCTGGTGCCATTGATGCATAGTGAATGTGAATATAGATTACATTCTTCTAATAAATATAATCACAAGCCTTGAAAAATCAGAAAAACTTGGAATACTCATAAATGCATAAACAATTCTGTAAACTGTCATTAATATCAACATGTCTCTCTTCTTCTTCCTCCTTTCCAGAGAAATAAATATACAGATATATAGATAGAAAGACATGCAAACACACCCCTCACTTCCATTGCAAACTTTGTCTCAGCAATATCCTTCCTAATCCATTCTCAACATAAATCAAGTATTTAGTGACGAGGTGTTAATGTTTCTGTATTCTTAGGAAAATAATGAAGTTAACTAGTTGACTGCACAAAAGTCACATATATGTCGTTTAACAGTTTGTCTATAACTGGACCGCTCTATGTCTATCCTTCCTTTAGTGGACGTGGGAAAATATTTTCTAATGAATTACATTTTTATAAGTAAAAACAATGTTTTGTAACTTAGATGTTAATAAAATTTTAGAACTTTCTAATCTTTGTCAGAAATGTTGTCCATACATGGAGCTTCTAAGTAATGTAGTCTTCCTGCATCCAAGATGAAATGTAGAATAGGTCGAGACCATATGATTTAACAGCACTTTTCATGTTTGGCTGTAGGGAATCAGGAGACCATGGAAGGGTGTACTCATGTTTGGCCCTCCAGGAACTGGAAAAACGCTTCTCGCTAAAGCTGTTGCAACTGAGTGTGGCACTACATTCTTCAACGTTTCTTCGGCTACGTTAGCTTCAAAATGGCGTGGGGAGAGTGAGCGCATGGTTCGATGTTTGTTTGACCTTGCAAGGGCCTATGCACCTAGTACCATATTCATTGATGAGATCGACTCTTTATGCAACGCCCGAGGGTACAACTTTTTAAGTTTTTCCTGCTGAGGCTGCTAAAAATTTATTGTTATTTTGCAGCTTTCATTCATTTAAAGTTATATTAGTAGATGATTACTGTCTCAAGTTTATTTTAGCCAAATATTAATAGCTTAAAATATGTTTGAGCACTTTTATGTATGAATCGTTTTTATAAAAATGCTTTTTTGGGGTAATGTGTTTGCAGGGCATCAGGGGAGCATGAATCATCTAGAAGGGTGAAATCAGAACTTTTAGTTCAGGTTGATGGAGTAAACAATAGCACCACTGGTGAGGATGGAAGCCGTAAGATAGTGATGGTTTTGGCAGCCACAAACTTTCCATGGGACATTGACGAAGCACTCAGGTTGGTTTTTGTTTCTTCATTTCTAGTGTTCCGTTTAACAATTTAGTAAAATTTAATTTACTTTAACCATGCAGGAGGCGATTGGAAAAACGGATTTATATTCCTCTTCCTAATTTTGAGAGTCGCAAGGAACTTATCCGGATAAATTTGAAAACTGTAGAGGTAAATCAGCTTTATTCTTTTTCCTGTGTTTGTAGGTTGTATGCTTATATCAATTAGGTTTTGCTGATCCAAATAAAGAAGTGTATAAAGGCATGTCTTCAACTAATTTTCATTTATGTTACTTCGTTGTGATGAGTATTTTGTTAAGATCAAGAACGATCCTATGAATTATTCATTACTAAAGCGTAATATACACGAAAGACTTCAAGGAATCTCCTCCTCATGAATACAATACATGAATTATTTCCTCAATCTCTTTCTGATTCTATTTAATCCTCTTACTTTATTATCTTCTTTAAACTTCGAATAACTTTCTATAACTTCCACTAATTAATAACTAATTACAATATAATCCTTATTATTCTCCTCTCCTAAACACCCATTAAAATTGTTTCTCAATCAAAGGAGGTTTCCAAAAAAAATTTGATGGATGTTGCTGAAGTTAAGTCTGGAACTGAATTTGCTGGAAAGAGCTTGCAAGGTAGAAATTCAATTAGTATATAAAGTGGAGATGAGTTTACAATTGAAAACCCCATTATTACCAACCGTGGTTGTCCAATTTCCTGACCTGAGCTTTGTTACCCCATTTTCAATGACCAAACACTTACCTTTATCACATAACTCAATCATTTAAGTCTTTAGTACAGTTTCTTTGCAAAGCTTCTCCCCTATCTGATGAAGCCATAACCCAACCTGAAATTCCTACCTCATACCTCCTTGGCATCCCATCCCTTGTTTGAACCCGTATTTCTGCTTCTTTCACAAAAAAAAGCAGTCTTCTTTCTTTTTTGTCATCTTTTCCCACTCGCTAAGATAATCAACCATGCAGAAATTTTCAACCATAATCTTTCCCTGTTCATTTTTTAACAAACTTTCTGTCATCTTCTCCCACAATAACAACCGCTTTCTTCTCTTCAGTCACAACTCCTTTATTCCTTTGCTGTTCTGTTTGAATCTTTAAACATCTCTCCACTGTTTTCTTCTTTGTCTCCGGAGCTAGGATGTTGAGCTTCGTTGTTGCAACCAATCTGTCTTTTCTCCCATTGCAACAAATTTTCCCAATAGTTGACATTTTGCTCATCAGTTTTATCTTGACAGCAGATGGATGAGTGTTCTTTGATTGCCAGAATTCTACACTCATCACGATTTGGCTCGCTAAAAACTTAACTCTTAATGCTTTGTGGTTACTTTGGGATGCCATCTTTATCACTTTCAACAATGAGTTTAGCATCCTCTTCCAATATACATTTAACCGTTTTATTTTCAAGTTTCTTGGTATAAATATTTTACCTTCAAGTGCATTCCAAATCACCCTGACAATTTTCCGAAATGTTCTTGTTTGTCTTAATAAATTCGTCACAGCTTGTCCCTTCTTTGCAATGTCCAAATCTGCTCACAAGGAGCTTCTTTAATTTATGTCAAGTTTGAAATGGCCTCTTGTTCTCCCATTGAAAGCATGCCAAAGCCGATTCTTCAAAGCACACTCTTGCTGCCTCAGCTCTCCTTTCCTTCGTCACTCTGTTAATCACACTATATCTTTCTGCGCAATTGATAAATTCTTCAATGTTGTTACCGAAGTAATTCTAGAGGGATCCATACCCTCTTAGGAATATCTCTTTTAGGATCCTAAGAATTTTGTTCAAGATTTGAACTATGGAAGGGCTGAACTGTCTCCATCCGCATGAACAACTTTACGAATTGTTCTTGTTGCTCCAACCATTTGCTTTCCATCGCTGCTATCTTAGTGGCCTTCTCCTTGATTTTTGCCATATCTTTTGGCTAATCCATTGTTGTTTTCTCTTAGGAAAGTGCTCCAATATCAATCAATAAGATAAAAAAATGATCCTATGAATTATTCATGACTAAAACTTAACATACACGAGAGACCTTGATGACTCTCATCCTCCCCATGAATCCACTACACGATTTGTTCTCTCAATCCTCATTCCTATTCTATTTTAAATCTCCTACTTTATTAATCTCTCTAAATTTCTACTAACATCTCATAACTTTTACTAACTAATAAGTTATTACAATATGGTCCTTATCGTAGAGGCGACAAGGACTTTACTCTTCATTTTGTATAATCCATGAAACCAGTGAGGTGGCGGAATTTTTTCACTTAGTTTAAAAGAAGATAAGGAAAACCTCTTGAAAGGGAAGTCTTAGGAATTTTTTTGATTATGGGTTAAAGAGAACACATGAAGAATTTGATAGACCTCATTCCTGACCTAAATACTTAGTAGAAAAAGTTATTATTGTGGGAAGATAAAGGAGATCCTCTAGACTCTTGAAATTCTAGAGATTAATTGTTGTTACTTTGGATTCTTTGATGATTAAGTATTCTTTTCAAATATTTTCTCCAGACCTAGATGTGAACGATTTATTTCTATCAAATTCATGAGATGCATCATTTTTTACTTAAATGCCAGAACACAGGAATATATCCTACTCTTTTGACATTTTCTCTCATTTTTGGTTGCTTTTGGGGCCATAGGCCTCATAAAGGGCTAAATCCTCAAAATGGTATTCTTGATCTTCATGTTATAATCTATTACAAGGCTTGTTCTATTAAAGAAGGGCAATCTGTTGACGTGTGTGATGAAAACTTTCCTGCTCTTTAATTTTTTGAATTATAATTTCAAATATAATAACACCCACTCTTTTTTAATTTTCGGTTAGTTTTCTTTCCATGACATATATTTGTGTCATTCTTCATAGTTTCAAATCATATCGTACCTTTACTTTATTCGTAATGGGACAAATATTTTGTTTGTATTTCATTTTTTAAGCTTCGACTAAGTAATTGCAGTACTAATAGCATCCTTATATGACTAGGTGGCTACTGATGTCAACATTGATGAAGTGGCGCGCCGAACAGATGGTTACAGTGGAGATGATCTCACAAATGTGTGCCGAGATGCGTCCATGAATGGAATGAGGCGGAAAATTGCAGGGAAGACACGTGATGAGATAAAAAATATGTCCAAGGATGAGATCTCAAAAGACCCTGTTGCCATGTGTGACTTTGAAGAAGCCTTGACAAAGGTTCAAAGAAGTGTTTCAGTAGCAGATATTGAGCGCCATGAAAAGTGGTTTGCAGAATTTGGATCTGCATAATTCAAGCCAAAACTGCATAGTTTGTTTGTGCCTTGTGACATTTTATGATGGTTGTGACAATGATATGCTCTGTTTTGTATTTTCAGCCAATCACGTCCCTCATTCATTTGATAGCTTATGGCTTTTTGTATTGAAGAAAATGAGCTGCAGCGAATTCAAATGATCAAAATTCTTATCTTGCTTCGACGTTTTTTGCATTATCGTGTTATTAATGTCTTTGTTGAAACAGGTCCAGAGCCTGAACAACTCAAAAGCCTGATCCTAATCTCTTATAATTCATATCTGTTAGTGTATACTCTTCTTTTTTATATAATATCTTACAACTGCTGACGTTTATTGGACTAAATACAAAACATTCTGATTCTTCCACGTCTCTTTCATTTTCCTTCACAGATTGGCTGTCTCTTAAATTTATTTTTTTTTTATGGCTTGAGCAGATTATCCATGACCCATCAGAGCAATTGGGAGGTACTTTATGGAGGTGCAGAAGACATGATGAGTTAAGGATGGCCTTTAGCTGATGAGGGTCACCCTTTATCTTGTCAGAATGGGATAGCTCCAAATCCTGCTTTGAAGGTACAGCTTACTATCTTTTTTGTGTGCGTTTATTTTGGAAGATGGACTGCCTTAAAACAGTGGAAAGCCTGTTGAGAATGGCAAAAAGCTTACATTCCAATATGAAATGAACTGTTAGAAGGAATCTACTTTCTCAGACATGTTGGGGGAAAAGCATTATAGCTTTCTATAATTGTTCTTGTAGAGATTTGAAGGAGAATTGCTTGACATGTTAACTTACTTGAGTTAGCGTAAAATAAAAACATGATGATTAGGGATTTATTACGTAGTCTTTTATTTATGTGTTTAAATTTTTATAAAGATTCTATCTCTTTGAATTGTTTCAAAAAGATTATTATTGTTTAGTATTTTATTTATTAATTTAGGGTTTATGCAGAGTTTCTCTTTTTGAAAATATTCAAAAAGATTTATTTTTTTAGATATTTCTTATGCATTTGAAGTCCTAACCAAACTCTATTTAAAGGGATTTAGTGTATAAACTTTTGACATCAGATTTCTCTACTTTTCTTCATTTCTTTCTTTTCTGAGTGAATTTTCTAATACTTCTCTCATTTCTCCATTTCCTTATTCGAAACAAAACTTTTGCTACATCAGACTGTTGTGATTTTGATTACTGGAGTTTGCTGTTCTAAAATAGCCTATTTATTCACTCTGACTATATTATTGTCCACTTTGGGATCTGACAGTCGCGTAATACACCATGTGACAATTATTTATCGTATGTCCGACACATGAATTGTCAGATCGATCCATGAAATAAACAAATAGAGTAATTATTGAATTATTTTTTTCTAAATTATGAGAGCCCTCTTTTGTTCTAAAAGCAGAGGTTGTAGTGTAGGACTTTCCTTTTTCATTATTTATAATATTTTGGTTGCATTGGGCCATTTGGTCCATTTTTGTGCAGATGGTGACTTATCTCTTGAGAGCCTTCACCAGAGCTTTTGCAAAACTAGCACAAAAACAAAACAAAACGAATTATAATACTTGCGTTTTTGCCTTTTCTGTTGCAGGACATTGCATCGGCATTTGGTGATTTGATTTCTATGATAAAAGCTCGGAAATTCTTCTTTTTTGATTGGGTTCTTATTTCGGTACCAATTTTGCCGAATAATTTGAAGATCAGTCCTAAATCTTTGCGGACATTGCTGTGGTATAACTTGTACTGGTAAGAAAATTTATGGATAATGTCTATATTTATAATTTCATTTTAAATAATAAGCATAATAGGTTGTCTTATAGAGTTATATGTAATCGTAGGAGAAGATATGGATGGACATGCGTCGGTTTGGGTGGGGTTTTCAACCAACCGAAACCGATCAAATTGGTCTTTGGTGTTGGGTCTAGAATTAAAAAATGTCTCAAAACTCGAAATTGATTTTAGACTCGACTTGAAAAAGTTTAGAGTTGCGGCTTTTTTAAATAATAATATTTTTCGTGTAAAATTTCTAAAAAACTATGCTTTTTAATTCAATTTCTATTGTTAATAGAATTTTCTATTATATTTAATCAAACATTAAAAATTAAATAAAAATTATATTTATTATTGTTATGATTAAATTTAATAATTATTAGATAGTAGAATTGGTTTTTTTCAAATTGACCCAAAAATTCAAAAAAAAAAAAAAAAACTCTAGCGCGTTAATTATCGATCAAAACCAACATGAACGCAAAAAATATTTTTTAACAAACCAAACCGGATCAAATGTCACATGTTTGATCGGTACCCATTGGCATGGATCATTTGGGTTCGGCATCGTAGAACTAGAACTATATGTTCGAACTTGATCTTATCGTACTTCGTCTTTCGCGGATAATTTTACGACGAATATCCCGTGATCACATGGATTGTCTTAAACCACCGAATAACTCGATAACCGCACTAATAAAATTTATAAATCGATCTAGCTTAGCTTTCGATAAATTGGGTGGATGACAAAATGAACATCTATTTATCAACCATTTCCAACCACATAAGCTTAAAGTTTGGTAATGGTGAAGATTGGGACATGATTGGGCACCAAATTCAACAACTTTATTATTGACTTCTATGTTTATTATTTAATTTTTTATTATTGACTCATGTGTTTATTATTACTTAATTATTTAATTATTTATTATTGACTTTAATTATTATTGTTATTTAATTAATTAAGGAAATGCCACATTTAATCATTTAGTATTTTATTTGTTACGAAAAAAGAGGGGCAAATCCCCAACTCCAATTGCTAATGCACTTTCCCAAAAAAGAAAGACAAGACCTTCTATTGGCTGCACAAACATAGCTCAGTTGGCTCAGAGATGATAGATTGAGTACAAGAGCTTAGGTTCGACGTCTGAGATGTCCTAGTGTGAGAGTTGTTACCTCCAATGTTGGGGTAACTCTTTGGGATATCAGGTAAATGTCTCATATCTCTGGGCCGCTGAGCTACCGTGATATAACCCTCTCACAAACTGTCGGGCCGGGGTGTGAGGGCCCTTGGGGCGATGGATTTTTCCTTTTGGCTACAAGAAAGACCTTCTATTTTCTTCATTATTAATTTTATTTTTTTAATATATTTGCCAAATTTGGCATATACTTAAACCTTACTTAAATATTTACATAGTTTTTTTTTGTTTATTCGCACAACTCCTATGATCGTATAAACCTAAAAATTATACGAAAAATGTTATCATGTGGTATTTTTAATGGCATATACTTTTGACACCAAAAAAATGACATGAAATTAATGGATATGCAATAATATAAAATTAATTACGTAAATATTAAAAAAAAAGAGAATATATTGCGCTCTCTCTCTCTAAGCATCCACAAAGAAAAGGAGAAGGATCTGCCGCCCAAGTGCTGAAAGTTTTGGAAACAAGTGAGAGTGTGATTAGGTTGGTGTTTTGAAAAATGATTGTTCTTGGTTGACTTTCCAATCTTTTATTTTTCAATTTTTTCAATCAAACATATCATGAATTCTATTTAATTATTATAATAATTATGCGTAGATAATGTGCAAAAATATTTAGAGTAAATAATAATTTACTCGTAAATTATAAAGTTAATTACAGCAGAATTAAAATCGTTAATGAAAACTTTGTAGTTTACCATCAGTGCGACGAAGATCCTCTGATTTTTTTTTTTAATTTTTAGACGTCGATCAATTTTGTTGGTTATTTTCATAAGTTTAATTATTTTTAACGATTTTGTCGAGAAAATAATAATTTTCACAAATTTATGATATTTTCAACACATTTATTATCATTTATTTATGAACTATATTCATTAAATAGATGCATATAGTTAAATTTAGAAAAAACTTGATGACATGATTCTTGTTGAAATTACAGTTAAGTTCAAAATGTTCATTAACGTTTTTAAAGTTGAAGGTATTCATTGCAATTACTCTCATACTCAAGGGATTTATTTATATTTTCCTAAATTTATGCAGCCGAAGCAGTGTTCGTCCGAGGAATTTGGAAGTGCTTCCATGACTTTCGAAAAGTAATCAAAGAAAAAACAAAATTTGTCTAAGTGGGGACGCTTCAATCCAATACTTCAACCCCATATTGGAAGAGAGGCAATACCTTTTAGGGTTTCATAACCTAAATTATGATTGGATAAATCCGAATCTCGAACTGCGATAAAAAAAAAGGGAAACTTAATGAGAGAATTCCTCGTAGTATATGAACCGAATTGGCAGAGAGATCTGATTGGGTGAGGTGATTAAGTGTAAAAATAAGATCGACGAGCGAAATTGTGGGAATTTTAGAAATAATTAATTTTTATTTTTTGAATTGTGGAACTTAAATTAATTAGATTATCAAATTTCATATCTTGATATTATTCATAATTTTAAGACTATTTTTTGAGTCATTTGAGGTTAACTTGCTTTATTGTATATGTCTATGTTAAATGCTACTCATAATTAGAAATGTCTAATGAGTCGATGAGGGAGGCGAGACTGCCAAGCTTAACGAGTGGAGCGCATGACAAGTTTTTGGTGGGAAAATTTTGTCTCGAGCCTCACGAGTCGAGCTAAAATTAAGTCTTGCAAGACTAACGATGTGTTACCGGCTGAGCTTAACTAGCCTAACACAAATAAATAATATATTCTTATATAATATATTAAACATTATTTTTAATATTGTAATACTATAAATCATAATAAGATCTATTAATGTAATGTAAATATACATTGAATGTTTAGTTGTCTTACAGGCAAGAAATAATTGAATATTAGTTTGTTATGATAGATAACTTTGTGAGTTTGAATTTTGCAAAACCTAATGTTACTTCAAATCTAAATCAACATGAAATTTTGCGTCAGATTTAGATCGAATCGATTAGTCTGTTGTGTTTAGATTTGACCTAATTTCATAAAATTTGATCTATCAGATTGAATTAATTTTTTATCAAAACTTGATCTGAAACTAACCAGTCTCACCCCTAAAATGCACTGTGTCTCCGACGGCAGTATCGGGCATGGTGTAACCAATCTTGTGGTATATTTTCAACAAGCCTCTAAAGAGAATAGATAAAATGGTGTCAAGAGAAACTCTCTCTCTCTCCCTATATCTCTCTCTATCTCTCTCTATCTCTCTCTATCTTTATATATCTCTCTCTCTATCAATCTCTCAACTAACATCAAAGATCTTTAAGGAAAACAAGTAGTCGGCAGAGTGATAAAGATATCACCTTGGCATTCAAGTCAATTATCTACAAAAGTAAAGATGAATGTCCGAGAAAACAAATGACAAAAACCTTAATGAGGCGGATTACTACAAACAGACATAAATGTTTCCTATTATCGAAAACGAATAATCCCTCAAAACCCTCTCTCTCTCTCTATCTCTTTATCTCTCTCTCTCCCTCTTCAAAGCTCTCTCTCTCTCCCTTCAAAGATATCTCTTTCTTTCTTTCTCTCTCTCTCTCTACCACAATGATGCGGTCTACCACAATCTCACCATATTTGCTTCAACATGGCCAGAAAAATACCCTATTTTCTCCCATCCTGCC
The DNA here is from genome assembly GCA_003255005.1 of Begonia fuchsioides. NCBI lineage: Eukaryota > Viridiplantae > Streptophyta > Magnoliopsida > Cucurbitales > Begoniaceae > Begonia > Begonia fuchsioides. The sequence continues at coordinate 71,567 of QAOC01025709.1, read as the reverse complement.
CCTACTTGGCCCCCCTCCATCCATCCCATTTGTTAAATTCCAAGATCCAAATTTGAGGTCTGCAGTTTATCTTCCAATAAAAAAGCCATTTCGATGAAAGCGAATCGCAGGGTAACATACACATGAGGGATTCTGATAGAATTTGGCCCTTATCACAACATTTTTCGGGGAGCACTACAAATCATCTTGCTCTCAAAACTGTAGTCATGGGTTTAATAACGAAGATACATCCTCAGTTGGAACTTGAACCATTAGAAACTTGAATCATTAGAATTTGACCCTTATCACAACATTTTTCAGGGAGCATTATCTAATTTTTCATTAATAAAATGATTATAACTTCTTCCATAGTACTTATAATGACCTGAAACTTGAACCATTAGAAACTAGACATCTGGAACATAAAAATCGATATGTCACACGTTAAATTTGGTGATTTTTTGCTCTTCCAAAAGTCAGTCACAATCTAGTATAAAAAATTAACATGTTTTAGTATCATTTATTTATTTGAGTTTAACTCTCAACACTTCTCCTAAAACATTCATAGTATAACATGAACTCTTTCTATCTTCGCTGCCAGAAATAGAAATCAAAGCATGCCTATGAACAGAACGTAGAAATTGTAGCCTGCTAAACATTCTTTTATCAAGCAAAACTGAAGAATTCTAGAAAAAAGCAAAAGGATGAGTGATGGAGGCTCTATGCAACCTATAATTTGGACTGAAATAATTGTTATGAAATTGTGGTACGTACAAAAGGACTTGACCTCACCATGTTTTTCCCACGTGAATTGCATATGCATGCAAAACGACTATTGGCTGTTCATGTGGGAACAAGAGCATAATGTTCCATTATTGTTGAAATGGCAATGATCTTAAGAGGCCATTTTCTACCAAAATCATTCGTTTTGTGTACGAAAAAATGCCGCAACACGATAGAATTATTCTAAGATTGGCCGGCCAGTGCGGACCGCGTTCGAGAATTTACTCCAAAAAGGTGTAGAGCAGCTGAGAAGGAGAAGCCGAAGCAACATTGAGATGACATTCAAGGCTCTGGTGGTCTTATCGGTTGAGTAAGGTTCGGCCGGCGAGAGGTAGCCATATGTTTTTTTCGAGACAATGCTGTTTTTCACCAATTGAATGTGTTCATCTATTTCATCCTAAACCATCCTTAGTAGGAGTCTCTTCCACCCATATAGAAAAATTAAACGACATTCAACCGATTGAGCGAAACCGGGACCTTGTTCTAATTTAATGTTTTTTTTCTCCTAATGTATCTCAAACTCCGTTGTCTCCGACCCTAATTTCTTCGATCAAACGAGTAGGAAGGCCTAATTTTTCCCCTTTTTGTGCATCTCGAAGTAAAGTCCTTCCAAAACATATGTTTGAACTTGGTTTTTAACCCTCGTTCATGTTCTTTTTTTTTAGTATTTTAAGGCAACGAATATCGTGCATCTCGAATGGTTTTTGGCGTTGATCCACATCCACTCGAGAGGGTTTGAGGAGAAGACAGACATAGGAACATGGAGGTGAGGAAGGGACCCTCCATTCCAGGCCCCCTCGTGGGGCACTGCCACTGCCTGGAGTGGGTTGAGATGCCCTTCTATTTTCTCTCTTTTAGTTCAACTTCACGTTGTTTATTATAGAGTTTCAAATTCGTTCTCTCTCAACACTTCTCTCTCTCTCTCTCTCTCTCTCTCTCTCTCTCTCTCTCTCCATTTCAAGGTCATGTCATGTGTTACAAATTAGCTGCCACAAACATACCAAAAAGTAGTCACTAAGATTTGTTTTTCTGTATAAACATTGAAAAAACCTAATTTAATAGGAAATTAATTAAGAATTATCTGTCTTTTTTGGAGGCATAGCCCACAGTGGTGGCTCTGGAGCAGTGGGGAACCGTTGTCGCCATCTTCTCCATCATCTCTATATATACTCTCTTCTCTCCATCATCTCTCTCATCCTATGTTTTTCTCGACTATTCTCCATTGTTATTCCCACTTCTGCAACTTGCTTTGCTCTAACTAAACCCTAGCTTCTCTCATCATCTCTTTCTCTCTCTCCCTGTCTTTCTCTCTCTCTCTCATCTTATCTTCCTCTCTGTCATCCTATGTTTTTTCTCGACTATTCTCCATTGCTATTCCCACTTCTGCAACTTGCTTTTCTATAACCAAACCCTAGCTTCTCTCATCATCTCTTTCTCTCTCTCTCTCTCTCTCTCTCTCTCTCTCCATGCCTTCAAGACTTTCTGATGCTTTCAAAGCTCATCCCATCCACGTCCACCATAAGCACATGGACATAAGTTCACTTGACGAAGTTCCAGACTCCTACAAATGGAACCAGCTGGATGACTTTTCATCTGCAGATTCTCGAACCAAAGACTCAATTCCAGTTCTTGATCTCTCAAAACCAAATGACCTAAAACTCATTGGCCACGCCTGTAGAAACTGGGGAGCTTTTCAAATCTCCAATCATGGCTTCCCGACAAGATTACTAGACGACATTGAAAGCATCGGTGGAGCCCTCTTTAACTTACCTTCTCAGCAAAAGCTCAGAGCTTCTCGCTCCCCCAATGGCGTTTCTGGCTATGGCCTCGCTAGAATCTCTTGCTTTTTCCCTAAACTCGTTTGGTCTGAAGGCTTCACCATTGTTGGATCGCCTCTCGAACACTTTCGCAGACTTTGGCCTCAAGATCACCTCAAATTCTGGTAAATTCTTCACATATTTTCTCATACACGTAGGTTCTTGTTCATTATATGGGCTCACTACTGTAAAAGATGATTTTTAACGCGTTTCTAAACCCTTTTTGACGACGATTTATTCTTCTGATAGTGCAATGAGCAAACACAATTAGGGATTCGGACCCACGAAGAAGATATGGCTTCATATCTGTAGAACATAAAATCCACAGGATCATGTTTTTTTTTTTCGCATTTATGGTGCTGAAATTGTTTGTTTTTTTGAAAATCTGAAATGTCCTTCTCCAGTGCAATTATTGAAGAGTATCAGCATGAAATGAACGAGCTCGCAGAGAGGCTCCAATGGCTGATTCTTGGTTCTTTGGGCATAACCAAAGATGATAATGACATCAAGTGGGCTACTTCCAACGGAGAAATCAAAGGAGAAACAGCAGCTTTGCAATTGAATTCATACCCTATTTGTCCATTTCCAGATCAGGCAATGGGATTGCCCGCCCACACCGACTCGACAATCCTCACAATCCTCTATCAGAACAACGTTAGTGGCTTGCAGGTCCACCGGGACACGATCGGGTGGGTCACCGTGCCACCGATCCCCGGCGCACTTGTCGTCAACGCCGGCGATCTTCTCCACATATTATCGAACGGGTTGTACGTTAGCGCACGGCATCGAGCGGTGGTGAACCGGACCCGGCAACGACTCTCCGTCGTCTACTTGTACGGGCCGCCTTCCGGGGTCGAGATTTCTCCGCTTTCGAAGCTCATAACCCTAACCAATCCTCCTCTCTTCAAACCAGTGACTTGGCATGAATATCTTGGCAGAAAGGCTAAGCTTTTCGATCGAGCTCTTTCGTCGGTTCGTGTATCCGATGATGACATAGTAGAAGTTGGGTAGGAAAAAGGGTTGTTTTTTTGTTACATTTCTGAGAACTCCATGTACTTGTCTCTGAAGAAAATTAGGGTAGAGTTTGAGTTTTCCATGAAAGATAAGAGTGTAAGAGATGAGCTATTTTCCGGCCATGTAAAGAGGAAGCAAATGAAACAGTCCACATGCTGTCGTTTGTCTCTGTATTGAAAAAGATAGACGCAGACTTAACCCTTCTGATTATTTAAGAGAAGGAAATGCATAGATAACGACATTTTCTTTCTCTGTTTTTGCTTTCCCCTTGCTTCTCCGGATATGGTGGGGGGAGAGAGAGAGAGAGAGAGATTGTAAACTCAAAGAGTCTCCGATCCAAAAGTTCGAATCTGCATGAAATCAAACTATTTTTTAAATAAATTAATGGAGTGTTCCCGTTGCTTACAACAAATTAGAAGATTGGATCACTACGCTTATTTGAGCCACTTTTTTGTTTGTTCAATTTGATCATGGCCGTAAATTGAGATGAGCACGAGTCAATTCAGTCTAATTTTATCCCAATAAAATTAAAATCGGAATTCACGGTTCTAGATTTTTAGATTTACTTACAGCATCAAATTGGTTTTATCTTGATTTGGTTCAATCGAGACTATGTATGAAATAGACAAGATTAAAACTAACAGTTCTAAGCCAATTTACAATTTTGATCCAGTTTTGTCTTACTCCTAGTTATCAATGATAAATCTGGAAAATTGCCTCGAGTTTATTAAATTACAGGTGATGGATTAGGGTTGTGACTGAGAAAGTGAACTCAACATTCATGTGTGAGATTGGGAAGCCCAGCAAGTGTCGTTGCTAGGAGTTGCATTTTGACCTATTTCAACTTGAAGATTCAACGCTCCCCCTTTCACTTTTCCAATCTCCTTGGAAGCCTCAAATATGAAATTTTGGTACGAAAATGTTTGAAAAAGTAACGTTGTTCTTTAAATTATGACACAAAACTAAGGATGGGCACGGTCCAATTTGGATCAGTTTTGGAGTGAATCGTAACCAGAATCTTGAAATACAAGCCGTTTCTGTAAACAATACTTTATATGTTTTAATCTAAAACATCCAAGATCTAATCATGCTAGAATTGTCACGATAAACTTTGNAGTATCAAATTCAAAACTCCAGTATCCAATTCAAAACTGACAATTTCAGTTAGAACGACATTCTCAGTCTTATTTTGGCCACCCGACAAAAAAATCTTAAATTATTGAGATCTTAACGTGGGTTCAAGCTGACCTGGCACGATTAAAGCTTCTTAATTGACGAGTTAATAGGCGTGGCCCAAGCTTCTTAATTGACGAGTTAAAACATAGAGAATGTAAAGCTCCATGTTCCTTTGGTATAGCTGAGACATGTAATTTAAAAATAAGATCACTTTTTAACGTGTCAACCTATCATCCCCACAAGCTCATCTCTCATAACTCGGTGATCGGAGGATCGGAGCATCTCCGACGGCAAGGCCAGGGTTAGCTGCTCCGGCCTTCATCTTCAGTGGTCATTCTGATAAGATGCATCGACGGGGAAGGATGACCGGCAATAGAAGGAAAGATGGGATTTCGGAGAACCCCATGGCAGTGCTTGAGAAGAAGAAAAGGCAGCCATGGGAGGAGGATAGAGATGACTACCGCCATTGAAAGAGAAGACAAGTTGAAGTTGTAGGGTTTTGAGGATGCCCTAGCTGGTTAGAAGCCTTCTTTCGTGTAAGTTTTGGTGATCTTTACCTTTGCTTAGACTTTGCATCTTGGATTGCCTTCACTCACTTGTCTTTTGGACGAGACCCTTCCTAATATTCCCCATTCATGTCATGGTTTTAGAGAGGGAAAGAGAGAGAGAGTGAGAGAGTGAGAGAGAGAGAGAGAATGAGAGAGATATATAGATATATATATATACATATATATATCTATATATAAATGCTTCATCATTATTTAAAGTGTTAATGTATAATAATAAAGTACTTATTAATTTATTAAAATTTGGAAAAAGAAAAAGAAATTGCGACGGCAAAGGATGATTGTGGAACCAACTACAACCCTAGAACACGTACACGTTTCCTGGGGCTTCTGACAAAGTAGCCACGTCATCTAGAGAGAGAGAGAGAATCGTTGTGGAGAGAGAAAGGAAGAGCCAGTGTGCAGTGAGAGTGGAGGTGAGTGCTGCCTCTTCCTGTCCATTCCTGACTCCGCCGCTCCTCCACCTTTCATTCCTCAACTTCTCTCCTCATTTTCCTATTCTACCCTCCTTCTCTCTCGTCTTCTAAGATTGAGTTGAGTTTTGAGTGTTTAAATTAAATTTAAAATTAATTTTTAAATTTATATCAAATTATTTTTGTTTTTTGTTGGATTTATTCAATTTTGAAACGAGTTTTAGCCTATCCCGGGTTTTTGTTTTACCCATGATCTCATCCCAATTTCCGATGTTTTAAAATTTTAGACCAGAACTGAATCAAAATTGAAAATTTGTTGCATCCCAGTCTGATTTTTTTCCACCCTTAGGATTATGCGGCTGAGGTTGGTTTTCGAAAAAAAACTTACCGTGATTCGATAGAACAACTACTGTTATAGTATGACATTCAAGCTGAAACCAACTAGATAATAGATCAGATCCTCCCAGTCTGATTTTTTTCATCCTTAGGATTATGCGGCTCAGGTTGATTTTTGAAAAAAAACTTACCATGATTCGATAGAACAACTACTGTTATAGTATGACATTCAAGCTGAAACCAACTAGATAATAGATCAGATCCCAATGCAATATAAACTTTAAAATTGGTTTCACATTCAGCTTTTTAAAATTAAAACTTACGAATTTTTAATTTAATTATTTTTTTTATAAATTTTGAGTTAGATTGATTAACTGAATCAATCTAATCAAGCAGTTCATACAATATTAGATCGAAGTTAAACTTATCGTATGATACAAAATTTTGAATTAATTTAGATTTTGGTTCACAATGCATGCCTTTGCATTATAATATTTTATATTATGTTAACGTAAAAAAAAAAGAATGTTTGAAAAAAAAACCGACTTGAGTCCGTACATACAGAATATATCCGCCATTGATGCTCAGCGTCGTTGTTCAGTACTTTCTCACTTACAGACCCAATCATACCCTTCTGGCCAAGCCTTTCGTCTTCTATATATACACAAATTAACCCTGAAAACCTAGCTTGAACCTCTCTCTTGCTTTCTCTCTCTTTCTCCGAGATTCAACAATGGCGGACCCAGCCCTTTACAACTTCATGAACGAGCCTTCCTCAGCTTCGAAGCACATTCGGAGGCCCCTTCCTCGAACCGGAACTTCACGGCTGTTCCCATGTCTTTATTGTCCCAGGAAGTTTTGCACTTCTCAGGCGCTCGGTGGCCACCAAAATGCTCACAAACGGGAACGAGCTGTGTCCCGGAGATCCCATCCCTCCGACCGTTTCGCCGGATTACAATCGGAAAACCAGCCATTCTCCGGCGGGGCTGTGATCGATTCGCCGCCGCTACCGCCGTTGTTTGACCCTTATGGCTTCGAAGCCCTTCCGCCTGCGTCCTCCGCCCCTTTCCGCGGCCTCCAAGGTGGCTTGGCGGCCCAACCTCTGTTTTCCGATGCCGACGCCGGCGATCATGTCAACCTCGACCTCAGTCTCCGGCTATGAAAAGGGTTTATTTACATTCCAAAAGGGGCGTCAAACATAACTTTATATATCACTATTTCGTCAGAATCTCTGCTGTTCTTGAAGATTTTAGTTACAAACACACAAACGATCCTTAGTTCTTGTTTTGATTCGTGGGTTTTTTAATCTCTCTTTTATTTTCTTTTTCTCTTCCATAGATTTTGAATTTTAGGTCGTGAGATAATGATTGATATTCAGACGTGATGTGAGGGTGGCTAAACGGAGTTGGTGACGATTAATCTTTTCATAGCTTCTCAGACAACTCACGAGTTTTTTCAATCTTATTCCGGCGAATGTTGTCCTTTTCATCAACTTCCGCCGGAATCGAACAAACTAGGATTGTAGAAAAACTAGACACAGACTCCATGGTTGAGTTCGTTTGAGATGTAAATCATTGTCCGGGTAGCTAAGTGGAGTTTATTCGAAGCGGCCATTAATGGCGGCAAAGCTTGATTTTGTGTTGCTGATTACTGGGTTGCGATCAAATGTGACGTGCGAGAGAGACGAAACACCATGGCTACTTTTTAGTTGTGAGAGAATGACCTCACGCAACGTCATCTGAACTGTACGAATGATTAATAGTATTTTTTAGGGTTCTAAGTAATACATATTAAATTACATCAAATTTTATAAAATTAGATTCGATCCAAATGCTAATTAACTTTCCGGGTTGTTTTTTGTTCGAATTCACATTTGATTTCGTAAAATTCAAAGTCATGTGTTATCGATTCAAACTAACTAAAATTTAATTATTAATTCATAAAATTTTAGATTTGATCGCTTAATCGACTTTATCAGATATGTCAGTTCATGTACTATTGAAACTGAACTCAATCCGATTATATTGATTTCGGTTTGAATTCACATCAATTTCGAGTTGATTGGGGTGTTCTTGATCAAGACTTGAAGAAGTCAGAAACTCTTGAAGGGGAGCTCTCTATATCTTTGTGTCCCGTCTAACTAGTGAAGTTTAATGATCTTTACCTATTTCATATCCTTTTAGACGGGAACTTGTGATCATGATTCCGGTCTGGTCAGCTACAGCTACGGTGTGATTTCACCCTTGAACCACGATCAACGGTTATTTGAAACTAGAAAAGAACTGTGGTTTACGAGAACTGCACCGGATCGTAACCATCATTGATGGTTCGGTCGTAGTCTGGTTAAATTAAAATATTTTCTTCACTAAGTTTGATTTTTGATTAATGAGCTAGATTTTGATGTGATTTTTGAGTTTAGATAAGATTTTATCATGTTCTCGGACAGTTGGTTGACACATGGTTCGTTTTCATAATCACAAAGGTGAACAACGGGTTATAGAACAAAAAATATTAACTTTTTCTATGCCAATTTATCGGTCGCTAGCCGTCTTCTGCTCAAATTTGATATCGCATTTGATAATCATGTTACAGTTTCAAATTCAATTGAAAAATTTAAAAATTAAAATTACGTTTATGAAGAGACGCAGCTCGGAAGCGACAGAAGAAGATAAGAGCTGAAGAGAGCTGACAAATATTAAAATGCAATCAATTAACGTTGAAAAAAATGTAACACTGTGAGTTTTCTATCAATTTTGATTGTTAGACAAATTCATTCGAGGTGTCAGGTGAAAATATCGTAAACGTTTAGAGTTCATTGTAATTTCTCGACAAACAAATATGACAAAATAGGGAACATTATCCATTTATTTATTTATTTACTGTTTTATCGAATTTAATATACACTTGATGTAAACTCGAAAAGAAGCCAGAAGCAAACTTAGCTTGACACGTGTCAATTATATGATCCCTAAAATAACCCTAACAGCTAACGATTTCTTCAATTGGTCTCCATTCCTCTAAATCAATCCCAAATTCTGCTTTCTAAATCTAGGGTTTCGCTGTAGATCGCCTTATTTGATCCCACTCTTTTTTTCCCTCTTTTGATTATATCTTCATTGTGTTTAGATTCNTTTTTTTTTTTTTTTTTTTTTTATCTTTGTTTATGCTCTTTTTCCATTTAGATTGTCTCCAGAGGTAGTTGATGCGATTTGCTCAACCGGGAATTTCTGAGGGCTCGTTAAATTAGCGTTCGGCTCTCATAGTTCGGATTTTTGATGAATATTGATTTTTCGGTAAGTCTCTGGAAGAAGTTTGTTCTGGGTAAATCATAGTCAATTGAATTGGTTTTGTTTCCTGAGAATTTGGGGATTCGCATTTTTTATCTTTTGGAAAAACATGGCTTCGGCTGCTAAACAAGAGGTTGATTATGAGAGTGATCCCGAGGAATTGAAGAGGTCTCTGGGGATGAGGAGGCGAAAAGCCAGTGATGATGAGGGTGATGGGGATGGGGGAGAGAAGTTTGGTACGGATCAGAGGTCATGGATTCATTCTGATGAATTGGAAGGGCAAGGAGGGGTTGCAGAGTATGAAGATGACAGTGAAGAATTGGATTCCGAAGAAATGGAAGAGGAAGAGGAGGCTGATGAAGAAGTCGTGAAGGATGAAGTAGTTGAAGAGAAGATTTATCACGAAAGTGGTGTTGAATCTAGGGGCAGCTATCGTGGTGGGGCTAATGGTGTGACAACTACGAGGAAAGAATTTGAATATGATGGCAAGCGATTAATGGAGGGTTCCATTCCACATTCTGATGATCGGGGTGGAGAAGGAGAAGAAGAAGAAGAGGTGGAGGGAGAAGAGAAGGGTGAAAATGAACCCTTTGCAATTCCTACTGCTGGGGCTTTCTACATGCATGATGACCGTTTTGGTGATAACAATGCTGGTCGACACAGGTAAATGTTCTTTCTTCTTCTTTTCTGTTCTGAATTTTATGAACCTTATCCTTTATATTTACAGTATGCACGGGCACAGCCATACGAAAGTTCAAGGTTGTTGATTCAGTGACCCAACCTGTAATGTCATGCGTGTGGTTTGGCATATTATGAATCATGTGTTATCTTTTTACTTTTTGTGTATCATGTTGGGAGGGATGCTGATATCTACTATGTATTCCTACTGTATACTTTGCATATTATTATGAAGTTTAGTCTTTTGTCCTTGGGATAATTGAATACTTTTTTAGTTCTAACTTAAATGTCAGTACGTAGTTTTTTGTTTGTTTTGTTTTTCATTTTACAATTATTTAAGACAATTAGGGTGTGGAATTTTCTGGGGCTGACATATCACCTGACACCTACTCAACCTGGATTCTAAAGAAAATCCAACACATCTGTTGGAGGTTTCACTCCTTCAAGCCTGCTGATTTTTATGCAATACTATAATGCATGTCTCTTTGTTTGCATTGCGGACTTCAGTGGACTACTTATTCGTTTAGGCAGTTCACCTTACTACAACCAGTGCTCTTTTATATTAGTATATGTTGCCATAAGAAAATCTAACTTCGCTTAGATTTGGTTCTGAAAAATTTTCAGGAGAATGCGTGGTGGAAGGCGGTTGTGGGAATCTAAAGATCAAAGGAGGTGGGGCCACGATAAATTTGAGGAATTGAGTCTACATGAGAAGAATAACGAGGAGGTGGTTGTTTTGTTATGATCTATCTTGATAACAATAATTAATTTGATCTAATTCTTTTGTAAAAAATAAGTAATTGTATGACTAATTATAATAATGTTTTTGATATTAGGGAAGAAGAACATCTACTGGTCGTTATCGAGGGCGGGGCAAAGTTCGAGGAACAGACCGTGGATATGCCAGAGGAAACAGATTTAGAGACAGAGAGTACAATTATACTGATAATCAAACCCAATGCCCTAAGAATGTTAAAGGAAGAGGTCCTAAACGGTATGAACCAATGACAAAGAATGACAGTCATGCGCCTTCATCTCAAAGCAAGTGAGTGTTATATATGATTCCATTGGATCAGATTGTATTGTTTCCTTTCCCCTTATATTTTAATGAAATTTACGTAAAATAACATCCTTTTTGTAAACTTAACAGATCTGTGAAGCATCCTGAGAAAGTGGATAGTAGTGTTGAGAGAACTCTCCCCAATTCGGTTTCTACTGGGAAACAGGTCTTTGCATCTAGCTTGAATTATGCTTCTCCTCCTTTTTACCCTTCAGGATCTTCAACTAAAGGCATCACAGTAACACAGAACAAGAATGTACAAAGTGTTGGTAGGAACAATAATTTACGCAAAGATGCGAAATCTATAGTAGAATCTGCTAGTAATATCAGGGTGTATAAGGATGATTCCAGTAATCCGGCTCCAGGGAAGCCTTCGATGAATGTACAAATGCAACTTCCTAGATCCTCAACAGTCAATCATGCACAACCTACCAAGTCCAGGTCTCAGAGTCGAGGTCATATCACTGGATCAACTAGTTATCAATCTGGTCACCCTCCTAACCATGTAAATCGAGTCTCGTCATTAAATCAACCCCATGGTGTTCAGCAAGGTCTTGTCCATGGCCCACTCCAACATGCAGTGCATGTCGTCAACCTATCTCAAACTTCACCCCCCTCTAAATCATCTTTGTCTATAAACTCATTTGAAGGAGAACCGGAGTCACCTTTAGAATCGACTACTTTGAAAAGTGCTTTGGTTGGAAACGGAAAAGGCGTTGCTCAAGGTAATGGACGTGGATCTTTTCTATACGGCAGTTCACAAGTCATGGGAGCTACTGGTAGTATGAGTATTAGTCCTGGAGATCCAAACTTCCCTGCTGCTCCAACTTTTCTTCCAGGTGAAGCTTTTAGTTGGTTAATGTTGAACATTTATCAAGAAATTAAATTTGTAAGTATGTTTAGTTTCACTACTCTATCTGATCGTTTAGATCAAGGTTGTGGTTGGAGCAAATATTTCTACACGCTTGAGAGTGGTAAATATTTCTATCACACACTTGACAGTCGCTATATAGTTTTGTTGGTAAGAAGTATGTGTATTTCTTCTCTCAAATGTTTAAATTATTCAATTCAGTTACTGTATTCACACTAAGCAGAGCATACATGAAAGTTTTTATTTGGTTTTAAATTAAAATTTCAAATTTTCTCCTGGTATTTGAATTTGGCAACGAGTATCACATGTTCTGTTCTATTGTAATTTGCAGAATACACACTGGACCTGATCCTTCTGTTTTTGATTTTTTCATGCAGTTATGCAGTTTGGGGGACAGCACCCTGGTGGTATTGGTGTTCCTGCTGTTGGCATGGCTTTCCCTGGATATGTTGGTCAACCTAAACTTGGTCTGGGAAATTCAGAAATGACGTGGTAGAGATTTCTTTTGCATGCTTACATTCTTTTTTAGGAAGCAAATCTACTCTGTTTTTTAGGGATTATCAGTAACTTGTATATATTGAATATTGGTATGCTCAACCATGATGGGACACTCTTTATCACTTAGAAAATTCAAAATTTGTTTTTGCTTATTAGGATGTAGATGCACACCCCAAGATAAAACTCTATATAAGACACATAAATCTAAACTCCTGATGATGCATAAACTGCTTCAAGATATACATATATATACTTTCTGATTGATTATATGTATCCTGACATACTTGTATCTTGTTTTGTTATTGAAAATGCCATATCACGGGTCCAATATGTACTATAACTTTTCTTTGTATATTCCCTTTATTGGTACCTCTGTTTTATATGTTAAACCTATTACTTTATTTCAGTACTATCGGTTATAAATTTCTTTAATTATTGGTCTCAGATTACTATTTATTTAGTTCAGTGCTTCTATTTGCTTAAATTGAGCCTTTTAGTGGTAGTCATGACTTTTGGTTCTATTCAGGTTGCCAGTATTAACTGGTGCTGGTGGGCCTTTAGGGGCTCAATATTGCTCATCTTATATTGCTGTTGATGATTCGTACCATTCATTTCCACCTGGAAACGTTTCAAGTGCTGTTACCTCAAGGTTAGTTAGTAGTTCATGACTGCATTGGGCAATTGTTTTTATTCATGTAAGTTATCCATGGGGCGCTGCTGGTTGCCCGGAGCATGTATGTAACTATCTGACTTGTAGCCTGTAGGAATGGCCATGGATAGATTTTTTAATCAACCAAAACTCTTCCTAATTGGTTTTCAAATTTGGAACCGACCAGAAAGATTTTGGTTTGATTTGGATCAGTTGCTGTTTTTTCAATTTGTTTTAAGTAATAATATTTTAATTTTAAATGATGAAAACAATGCGTTTTAATTTAAATTTTCTATTATTTAGAATTTAGAATTTTGAAAAGAAATAAAACTAGAATTTTCTATTATATTTAAACAAAAACATTAAAAATATATAAAAACTATATTTTTATTAGATATTTTATTTTTTATAATTTAATTTAATATTAATTATCGAGTTGAAATCTGTTTTTTTGGGTTGGCTAAAAAATTTAAAACTAGATCCAAACCGTCTATCAATAATCAAAATCGACCCAAACACAACAAAACAACTTTTGACTGACCCAGCCCAAATTGCGGGTTCGGTTTGAATTTGTAGGTCGGTTTGGGTTGCCTATCCCTACTGACTTGTATGATATGAAATATTCTAGTTATGAAAATACTGTCAAAAACCTTTATTAATACATGTACGCCTGATTTTCATTTCCTATGATTATATGCTCCTTGTATTCGTCCGAGGAGTTGGCTTTGTATTTATTGTCTTTTCTATTTCTCTGCAGCAAGGACGTTGCCACAAATAAACCAAAGAATGAGTGGAAACCTTCAAAAAAGCCTGGTAAGGTTCTTAAATGTAAGAATTTAGTGCGTTTCATGTTGCTAAGTTGAATCTTCTTTTGCAGAACTGGCGAATGATGAGTTTGGACATTAACAAAATAAGTTTCGGGGGTCAGTTGACTCACATAGCCTTGTTTTACGTGAGCTCAAAAATTGACCTTATTTTCTTGCCGTTTAAACACTTATTTTTCCCCCCATTTTGTTGCAGATTCTCAGGGATAAACCTGGGCCAGTGAAGTACTTAATAAGGCTGCCCATTCAAATAAACACAGAAACGCTTTACATTGTGCAGTTAAGCTTTTGTGTTGTCTGAACGCTGCAAAGTTGTTTTGTTGTGGTTGATTGGTTCTCCAGGCCTTCTTCTAGGCCCTTTGTGTTCTCCTGAAGTTATGGAGCACTTTGGGCTGCTATAATTTCCTCGATATTTTAGGTACGCCTCTCGTCCCCCTTCTGTTTTTCAATACATATTTCAAATGTGTTGTTTTAATTAGTAAATAGCAATTAACACACTTAATTATGAGACCAGTTGAAATGAATATCTTGAACTTTAAAAATCGTGAATAAACAATTTGAACTTTACAATAATTGCAACAAATATCAAGAAATTGTATTTTTATTTTATTTTATTATTTCAATCAATTTATTTAATTATTTTTGTCAATTTAATTAATTTTAATATCATGTCAAGAATTAAAAGAAATTATAATAATAAATTTATATTTTTTAACTCATTTAACCTCGTAAAAAACAAGAATCCTTATAAAGTTATGAACTTTATCATAATTGCAACAAACATCTTGTCATTACGTTTTTTACTAATTTTAACAATGTTATCTATTTAATTAACATATTTTATTAATAAATAATAATAATTTTTTTTATTTTTTAACTCATTTAACCTCGTAAAAAACAA
>QAOC01025709.1:3470-56703 GCA_003255005.1 Begonia fuchsioides | reverse complement strand
CCATACAAAGATGTGCTATTCGATCAGATATTTCATCCCGTCCGTGTTTCGACTTGCGATCACACTTCTGTTGTGCCATGAGAGTTAACTAAACTAACCCATGCAGTAGAACCGGACCAATGCCTAATATTTGGTTTGTGATTTCAGGTTTATTTTTCTAAAAAATGGAATTGCCGGTTTGGTTTTTTGTTTTATGTGCTGAATTTGTGATCAAAGTTTGATTTTAATAATTTTACTATATTAAAATTAGATCCATACAATTTAAATCAGCTCCATATAATAGGGGTGCGTCGACCCATCTTATGTCTGTGGATAATATATAAATTAATAAAAAAATTATAATTATTGGTTTATATTTATAATTTATTTTATTTTTTAATTTGTAATGGGGTGGAACTCTTAATTTTTGAGGAAAAAACTATTTATGTTATATGCACATTAATTGCATTAGATAATTGCATTAGTTAAAATATAAATTCAAACCAGCCTAATTTGAATTAATTAATCAAATTCAAACCGAACACAACGTGAATATATGAGTCGAGTTTGCTTCGTGATCATAGTCAATCAGTTATGGTTTGGAATTGGATCTAATATATATAAATTCAAAAGCTATCGGCTCGATTATTTTTTGGTAAAAAACCAAATCAAACCTGTGAGTCTCACTAATTGTACCAAAAAGGTAAAATCTCTCGCTCTCAAAGTCCCTACACCCCAGCCCGCAGTTTGTGAGGGAGTTAAATTACGGTGACTCAGCGACCCAGAGATAAGAGACATTTACCTGATATCCCAATGACCTACCTCAATATTGGGAGTAACAACTCTCACACTAGGATAGTGCAGACGTCGAACCTAGGCTCTTGTACCTAATCTACAATTTCTGAACTAACTGAGCTATGTCCGTGCGGGCTGTGAGTCCCACCCCTATTGCTAAGAAACTGAATGAGACATAGATTCGACTACAATTTGACAAAATATGTTGATTCTTGTTTGATTTCTTGGTCCGGTTTGGCTCTTAATATCCTGATTGCAATCTAGTCCTTGTAATTGAACTGAGTTTCGTTGGTTATTAAATACAAAAAAAAACCCCAATTTATAATTATAACTGACCAGCCAATAATCGAAGAGAATAACTTCGGTTTTAACTAATTATGATGTAACCGAACCGGAATTAAACCCTAATATTTGAGAAAGGAGACCCAAAGGTCGTCTTCTTCCTCCTGCGAGAGGCGAGTGGCGATTTCCTTGAACAGAGGACCCAAATCGTAATAGGCACCTATCGAAGTTACTAGGGCTTAATCTTCTGGAGATTTCCTAGGCTACTTTTCACATATTGTTGAGTTCGGTATTTTCATAACCTGGATTTCATCAACACTAGTTTGATTGTAAGTATATTTGGGTGGTTTTTTTTCGAAACTATGGAATGTATCATCTTCACTTGTTCTGTTTGTTAGGTTTATCAATTACGAAATAGGGGATAGCTGATCAATTGAACAGTAATAGCTCCAAGAATTGTATTATTAGTTTGCCAAAATCTTGGCAAATTTAGGGGATTTGAACATTGAGTGGACTCTCCTCCACCATTGTCATTAAATATTTTTTTCTTCTACATTATTTGTGGCATTTTAAGAAGCTTATTTTTAAACCTTCTTCTCTTTAAGATGTTATCTGACTGGGTTTTAATTGTGTCTATGTTTTAGGAGCTCATCTATGTATGCAATGTCGATGTGAGTTAGTTGTTCATTTCTGAATTTCATGATCTTGACTTCCATTAATCATTGGACTTCTTCAGCGTTGTTATACTTCGATTAAGTATGTGGCGGATATCAATTACCTCAAAACGACAAATATCTACTCTGCCACAACTCTTTGATCGAATTAAACAAACAGGTGAGCTCCATGGATTTAGGCTTTAATGTAGGGCCGAACTTGGGGTATTTCAATGGATACTTGTTTCACATCTTTTTTTGTGTTGGGTTTCTTCCTTCGGATTGTATGTTAATTCAATGTCCATTTCCTCTTACTTTTCTCTTTTGAACTCTGCAGAGAATGAAATCGTCCGAATGTTTAGTTTGCCTCGTCTTAATGATGAAGAACATAACTTTTCCAAGGGTAGGATGACGTTGCAGAAAAGTGCTTCAGTTAGGACATTGGATGAGAGGTTTATAAGGATTTTGAAAATATTCAAGTGGGGTCCTGATGCTGAGAAAGCATTGCAAGTTCTAAAGCTGAAAGTTGATCATCGGTTAGTTCGTGATGTTCTGAATATTGACGTAGAAGTCAATGTGAAAATCCAGTTTTTCAAGTGGGCTGCAAAGAGAAGGAATTTCAAGCATGATTCTACGACATTCATGGCTTTGATTCGTTGCTTGGAGGAAGCCCATTTGGTAGGTGAAATGTGGAAGACGATTCAGGACATGGTTCGAAGTACTTGTACGATAGAACTATCTGAATTATCTGAAATTGTGACAATCTTGGGAAGGAGTAAGATGGTAAACAAGGCTTTATCCGTGTTCTACCAGATTAAAGATCGTAAATGCAAACCAACTGTAGGCACTTACAATTCCATGATCTTCATGCTTCTCCGAGATGGATACCATGAAAAGATTCATGAGCTCTTTATTGATATGTGCGAAGAAGAAAATTGTGTGCCAGACACGATAACATACAGTGTACTCATATCTTCCTATGGAAGAAACAAGCGATATGATTCTGCAATCAGATTGTATGAAGAGATGAAGGAGAATGGCTTACAACCTAATGCAAAAATATACACCACTCTAATAGGGATTTATTTTAGGTTAAACCAGTTTGAAACAGCCATGCGATTAATGGATGAAATGAAAACGAAGGGTTGTACTCCAACCGTCTTTACCTATACCGAATTAATAAAGGGGTTGGGGAAAATCGGGAAGGTTGATGATGCGTATAGTATGTTCATGAATATGCTAAAAGAAGGCTGCATGCCTGATGTTGTGCTACTAAATAATTTAATCAATATCTTTGGCAAGGCGGGTCGTTTGGAAGATGCTCTAAAGCTTTTTGATAAAATGGAGACTTTCAAGTGTGTTCCGAACGTTGTGACTTATAATACCATTATTAAAGCTTTATTCGAATGCAAAGCTCGGGCTTCTGAGGCTTCATTGTGGTTCGAGAAGATGAAGGCAAATGCTATCACTCCTAGCTCATTCACTTATTCTATTCTCATTGATGGTTTTTGCAAAACGAATAGAGTTGAGAAGGCATTGCTACTTCTGGAAGAGATGGATGAAAAGGGTTTTGCGCCATGTCCAGCTGCCTATTGCAGTTTGATCAACTGCCTTGGGAAAGCAAAACGTTACGAAGCTGCGAATGAATTATTTAAAGAGTTGAGAGAAAATTGTGGATCCTCAAGTGCTCGGGTCTATGCGGTGATGATCAAGCATTTTGGAAAATGTGGTCGGCTTAGTGAAGCTTTGGATCTTTTCGATGAGATGAAGAAACTCGGGTGCAGCCCCGATGTTTATGCATATAATGCGCTTATGTCGGGGATGGTAAGAGCTGGCATGGTCGATGAGGCCCATTCGTTGCTTAGAAATATGGAAGAAAATGGTTGCCTACCTGACATTAACTCGCACAATATTATACTAAATGGCTTGGCTAGGACAGGTGGCCCTAAGCGAGTTATGGAAATGTTTGAAAAAATGAAACATTCTAAGACTCTACCTGATTCAGTTTCTTACAACACTATTTTAAGCAGTCTCAGCCGAGCTGGGCTGTTTGAAGAGGCTGCAAGACTAATGAAAGAGATGAATCTAAAAGGTTTTGAATACGATGTTATCACGTACTCGTCGATACTCGAGGCGGTTGGCAAAGTTGATGAAGATCATCAATGTTCAACTAATTTTTGCTGAACAGATCGACAGGAGGTAAATTTTTGTTGAGGCTATGTAATTGATCTAACGCATTCGAAGTTCGGTCCGTTGAATGGAAAAAAAAAAGAAAATTGGCGAATTGACTCCGGCTTGGGATAATAGTTCTATAATCTCTTTTTTAAACGAGTCTGTGGACTGAAGGGGAATTGGAACTTATGCTTGGGGCTGAAAGCGTGGAGAAACGCCTTGATATAACCATTGATATTCTTGCAAGTTTATAATGGGAACTACTCAATAGTTGAAAACCATGTTCCAATCTGACGTTTCTAAAAGTGAAGTTGCCAGTGAAGAGAAATCTTGATATACAGATACCATCTTCCTTTCTTCTACCTATCTATTTTGCTTGAATATAAATAAGTATATACGAAGACAGAGGGCATATAAATGGCTTGTTGACGATCCTTTACTCCATCAGCATCTCGGGTTCCTTGAACAATGTGGTATCTCACACCGGGTAAATCCTTAATACTTCCCTTCTTACTGAGAATACAAAATGTTCTTGTAAATTAATTATCTCAATTAGCAGGTATATAAGTAGTGATTTCGAATCCCAGAGGTCAAGTGTACTCAGAGTTCCGTTTTTTTGCGGATAACAGTGGAAAGTTGATAGGTAAGTCACACTTACTGTCACTCATCTGAACCGTGAGATTTTCGCCTCATATGGCTCGTTCAATTCTTTCGAAGCCATTGTTCGAGAATCTCTTTTCTTCCATTCCGTCCCGAAGAGTGACTGACACCAATTTAGGTGTGCTCTTCTTTATTTACTTATTCTTTTTTCCTCTCTTTTCTTCTTGGGCCACTGAAAATTTGATTTTCTATCGGATTTTATTCGATTAAGACACCAACTCCATAACTTGAGAAAATATTTTCTCTGTGACCTCACTCACACGAGAAGTTGAACTTTCTCTCTCCCTCTCTATCTGCTCTACTAATATGTGCAAAAACTTACGAGAATATCGATTGCAGATCAATTTTAAGTTCTGACTCTTGAACTGAAAATCGATTGAGTTGGTTTCGATTGGTTAAAAATTGATCCACACCCATCAAGACTATAGTAGTGAATAAGTGCAAAGTTTATTCATACATATACTTGCCCATTCGGATCTTTTATTTGAAAGATTTTATGCGTCTTATTTAATGTATGAGTATAACAATATGATTAATTGTTGCAAATAGACGAATGCTTCTTAAATTATTTCTTATTATAAACGCTGATGTGTCAACTCATGATTGGTGTTTAGTTATTTATACTAAATACACTAACTACAACTTTGATAAACAAATCATAATTCGATAAGTCAGTATCGATAATAAGAGATAATAAGACAATCCTATCAATTGTTATTACTATTTATGGATAATTTTATATTTTTATTATATATTTAACTTGTCGATTTATCATTAATACAATAAATAATTATTATATTTTTGAACACATTACCTGCAATTTCAATGAACAAATTATAATTCAACACATCAACATGTATGATAAGAAAGAAACATAAAAAAAATAACTCGATTATAACTCTTATTTAATACGTACCTGTTGCCCGTGTTCTCTAGCTTGCCCTACAACGGGCAAATGGGACCTTATTATTCCATAAATCTAAAGCATTCTTCGAATAAGCTTTCATGGCTACACGGCGGCGACTCTAAATCGAATAAAATCAAGGCAAATATCTGTAATTTATAGTTCGGGTCCTAGTTCTAAAATTTTAGTGATGGGCGCAATCTCTAAAATTGTAGTTTGACCATACGCGTTGCTTTGAAAAACATAGATATGAATGCAGAGCGCGATAATAGGACCCATCTTTTTTCTAAAAAGAATAATCAAATTAAACCAATTTGCGGTAATACGCGTATTCTCCGTATAATTTTGAATAATTTATTGCAATTATTTATTATTAATTGGATCAATCGACATTCATTAAGTCAAATGTTCTTTTATAAACTATCAACACACTAAAGGAGTTATACGATATGTGAATACTATGATAGCCAACTATTTGATTCAAATTCGACAATTTGACTGTCGAACTTTTCGAGTCGAGTCTGTCGAGCTTATTCGAGCCAAGTTTGTCGATTTTTTTTAAAAGAAGTTTGGCTCGAGCTGGCTCACGGCTTCTTCAGCCAAGTAATTGCATCACGTTAAAAAGATTCTCAAAAGGATGCCAACACGATCGAGATGTCTCCTAATAACACTCGCAAATCTCTTTTATCTAGTTTCATTGCTTAATATAATTGCATATTCGCTGTTAAGGCAAATCACATGGCAATGTCTCTAATAATCTAATCCGACGGCGAGTAATGCACCTCAACAAATCAAATGCATCAACAGCCGTTGAATTTGTCCAATATCTAACTTATGGTGTCTGGTTTTATTAGTGTCCAAAGGGAACAAAGTGACCCACTCTTGTTCCTCGTCTAACAGACCAGTTAACCTTGGTGCACCTGTCAATGTCCCTACCATGTCTTCTCTCTTCTCAAACCACGCATAAAAAACCAAGCTTTTGTTCTCGAAATGGAGAGAAAGAAGAAGAAAAAGATGGGCGAAGAAGGGCTAGGGTTTGAGATAACAGAGCTGAGATTAGGTCTTCCCGGAGAAGAGAAAAAGGAGAAGAAAAGAGGGTTCTCTGAGCTCGCCGGAGAAGACGAAAATAGCAGCTCCTATGACCGGAAAACTCAAAAGAAAAACCAGGACGTGGGGTGGCCTCCGGTGTGCTCTTACCGGAGAAAAAACAGCTTCCCGGAGAAAGATCAAACGTCGTCAAAGATCTACGTGAAAGTTAGCATGGATGGCGTTCCTTTTCTTCGCAAACTTGATCTTGAAAATCACTCAGATTATTCGGATCTTGGATCTGCACTGGAGAAGCTCTTTAGCTGCTTTGAAATCGGTATTTTTTTTTCAAATCTAAACCCTAAACATAAAATATAGGAAACCCTGTTCTTCTAAAATCAACCCTAACTGGTTGAGCATCCGAAAAAGACAGAGAATTCAGCAAAAAATTGCTATTTTGCAGGGAAAGGGTCGAGGGAAGGAGAGGTATCTGAATATGTTCATATTTATGAAGACAAAGATGGAGACTGGATGCTCGTTGGAGATGTGCCATGGGAGTAAGTCTATATTACTTCATAAATTATTATTTTTTGAAAGGATGAGCACGGATTGGTCCGGTCTAATTTTAATTTTATCACGAAATAGAATAGAAACTAGAACTCACGATTCCAGATTTTCGAAACTAGAACTGGATCCTACGGTTCCAGTTCTGTTTTAAAATTTATATTAGATTTTATTAGGATTTCGATCGAGTTTTACTCGATTTTAGAATTTTTGGACCCACGATCTCAGTTCTGGTTTCACGGTTTGATCCTGGTCGGCTCTGGTCTTTTTTATTAATATAAATAATTAATAGTAAATAGTTAATGAGTTTTCTTGAAATATTGATTCATTAATTTAAATGGTGTATATTTTGAAAATATTATAATGGTGTTTGCATAGATTCCTCACCAAAATAAGGCTGTCATGGGCATGTCACCGACATCAACCTACTCATCATAATATTGTCTACTCATTTATAATGTTTTGGAAATAAAACTATTATTGTGTATTTATTTAATTAATTATAAAAAATTCTCATATATATATATATATATAAGAATCATGGAATTGCAGGATGTTCATGGAATCATGCAAGAGGCTGAGAATAATGAAGAGATCAGAGGCCAAGGGAATTGGGCTGAGCACCAAGCAATTCCTCGAGAGAATAGATGTAAATTAAATATATTTGGTTTTTTTTTTTTTTTTTATATTTAAAAAAAGGTCAATTGTAATTATGTATTATTTTGATTAAAGAAAGTTTTTCAATTTTAATTTTTAAATGCTCGAGTTTGATGCATATGCTTTCTAAATTTATCTCTGAAATGATAGCAGATGTGAACTCAAAATTTATATATATATATATATATATATTAGCAATATAATTTTAAAAAAATTAAATTTAAGAACAAAACCCAACCTCTAAAACATAACCCGACCCAATTTTTGGCAATACATAAAACAAACTAACCCGATCCGACCCTAAATCTTCGGTTTCGGTTTAACCAACTTTTTGGCTCGATCGCAATTCAGAAGAGCACCGAGTTTACAACTACAAATGTTCAATTTGGAAGCACTTGCACTGTCACTATGTAACCAAGAATTAAATGAAGAAGAACTTCAGAAGCAGTCACTAAAAGGGAAGCATCAGATCAAATACTTGTGCAATTATCA
The DNA here is from genome assembly GCA_003255005.1 of Begonia fuchsioides. Classification (NCBI taxonomy): domain Eukaryota; kingdom Viridiplantae; phylum Streptophyta; class Magnoliopsida; order Cucurbitales; family Begoniaceae; genus Begonia; species Begonia fuchsioides. The sequence goes on along the minus strand of QAOC01025709.1, from coordinate 48,519 downwards.
AAGAGGATCATTAAACAGCATAGGATATGGTCTTATTATAACAGTAAAAAAAGAGACCTTTTGGATAGTAATTTTTTCAAAATTGCAAAAATATGAAACATACAGCATGCCGAGCATCCTTCTTCGAGACCATCTATGGCTGAAATCTGATTTACGCAGACAGATCTTCTTATAAACAGATGATCTTCTCTTTGCTCTCGTCAATTCTCGCTGCATGACTCGAGATTCAAAGGTAACGCTCGAAACTCACATCAAAAAGCAACTCGAGCACCGAATGAGAAAAGTTCTTCATTGAAGCTCGAGCTCGAAAAGCTTCCACATGAAGTATCCGAAGTTTTCTCGTTTTCATCCTCCATATAAGTACTTTCGGAGCTACAAAATAATTTATCATCAATATAAACAAAAAAAAATCAGTTTCGGACGTAAAAAAATAATCAAGACAGACCTGTAGATCAGAATGTCTTCTTCTTCTTCCACATTCTTTTCATGCAAGAGGTTCGATACCCCCGGGCCGTTAGCCACTTGAGGCGATTCAACTCTTGGCGTTTTCATATCATCAAAAAATTGTAACTCATTTGTGTGACATTCCAAAATACAGTCACCAAATATATGAGTTGTTTTCGGGTTAGGACCATGAGAAATTATACAAGTGTAATCCTCAGAAAGTTCTATCTCTCGAGCAGAGAGAGATCCTACACGATTTTTTGAATCTATATCGATTGGATCTGAATTTGACTTGATAGTCAGTGAATCAGTTTCTTTCGAATAATCGATGACATCTGAATAGGTAATATTTTTTGAACTTATACTCTCACATTTGAAATCGATCAATGAATAAGAAGGATTGCTAGAAGCCGGTATGGTTGATGTCATATCCTTGTCCATTTCAGGGTCAGGGTCGAGAGTTATTCCGTAACCGAAAAGAGACTTTGAATTAGGAAATGAATTTGGAAATTTGGGTGTAGAAAGTGAGGAGATTGTGTAGTTTGGAAAGGAATTCGATTTCATCGAAGAATCGATAAACTTTTTTGTATCATTATGAGCATTTAGGATCTTAGTTTTGATCTGTGGGCCGAAAATTACATATTTCTTACTCGGCGAATCGAGAATTTCACTATTTGGTACTGAATTTATAATGGCAAGACCTAATTCCCCATAAGAATCCAACTTCTTTCGATTCCCATGAGATTTCAGACTAAAAGGCTTGCTTAGTTTCGAACAAAATTTTAACTCGAGAGGAGTGGTCGGGCTCCTCAGCGACTCATTCCCTAATGAACTTTTAACCTCAAAACCGACCAAGAAACCGGGTATGCTAGAAAGTGAACTGCTTATGTATTTTAGGCTCGACGCACCTGCTTGCAAATAAGACTTAGAAGAAGAATCAGCCATAAAAAAAACCGACCATGTACCTTCTGGACTTGAATTGCTCTTCCCTGCTCATCAAATGGTCAAAAAAACATCATGCATCATAAGACGAGTTCAGTGGTAAACAATCACTACTATAACGATCAAATAATAATAGATTTATTTTCTTATTGTATAAGCTTACGTGTCAAGTTGTGATTGGTCTAGTTAAAGAACAATTAATGTATTGTAACTAAAATAATTATTTATTATATTTATTGAATCAATTACAACTTGACACGTTAACCTGTATAACAAGAAGATATGCTAAGAAGTAAACTTTGCATCACCCATAAAGTAAATATGCATAAGTATCAAGGAAAAGCGTGCGCATAAATGTAAAAAAAAAGAGAAAATAATGGACCAAAATGCCATTTTTCATTCTCTGTGAATCTTTGGTACATTGCCATGGAGTTATTGAGATCCATTTTCAAAACACACAGAAGAAATCTCTGAGTTAACAATGGTGCCAACAGGAAGGAGATGCCAAATGAAATACCTATTTTCCATGGTAGTGATACAGAAATAGATCATTATGGAAGATTAAAGACTAAATAAGGCCCTAAAATTTCAGATATCATGCAATTGTTCAAGGTGCAACACCTTGAAAAAATGGCACAGGTATTAGAAATCAACTAAAATGGTGAAATCATAGACGAAGAGCAAGAGAGCAGAGCCCGTGTTCTGAATCTAAAAACTAAATTTAAGCCCTGCTATTCATTTGTGGAAAAACTTCTCAATTGTTCAAGGTGAGATATCATATTCGTATCATTCGAAATCGATGGTCAGTACAGGAATCCAAAGAAAACATAAATTCTGATCGAACATCCTATGAAATTTCGAAACATCGAACACGCAAAGAGAGTATCGATTTGCCAAATAAGCCCCCAAATAATCAACATAGTGAACAATCCAAGAACAGAATCCCAAAATCAAACACAGAAAACCATCAACGTAGCAGTTCAAAATGCATCAGATGGATCGGCGATTTCAAGAATGAAAAACAACCAAATTAAGTAGAGATTAACTGAACAATCCAAGAACAGAATCCCAAAATAAAACACAGAAAACCATCAACGTAGTAGTTCAAAAATGCAGCAAATGGAACGGCGATTTCAAGAATGAAAAAACAACCAAATTAAGTAGAGATTAACTCACCTGTTCACCAGATAGGTTTACAACTCTTGGAAGAGTTTAAATGCGAGAACCACTGCCCTTTTGCCAAGCAAGATTTCATTTCCGCCATTTTCGCTCCTTTTGATTGCACGAAAATCTGAGTGGAAATGGCAAAAACAAAAAATACCTCTTTCATCTGTCTATACGGTTGCGTAATTACATAAAAATTGGTACAAATCTACGTATATTCTCTCGTTTCGATGGTCGGCATCTTTTGAAAGTAGAACCCAGATAAGAGTCAGAAGTCAAAACCAGTAAACCAATCGATTACGGGAGTGGAAAATCTGATCGTCACGAAGAATAAAGATTTCAAACAATCGGATTTCAAGACACGCTTTTCGAATTCGATTTGGTCTTCAATTTCATATAATTGCCCAAACAACATATTTCAATTGTACACGTTGGCACTGTCAAGTGTCAAGTGGATTGACAAAATTTACCTTTACTAAGACGAAATTCCTTGTTCCAAGGGCCTCACACCCTGATCTCACGATATGTGAAAATGTTAATCACGGTAACTTAGCAGTCTAGAAATATGAGGCCTTAACTTGATGTCTCAAGGAGTTACCCTAATATTGGGGGTAACAACTCTCATACTATGACAGCGCAGACGTCGAACTTAAGTTCTTTATATTAAATTTACCATTTCTGAGCCAACTGAGCTATGCTCGTGCGGGCGGCACAATCTACCTCTCTTAAAAGTCTGACGTTCTCGTTTGTCACCATCGTAACAAATGATACTGGATGACATATCACTTGCGGAACTTCCAAATCAGTTACTATAATATTATTTCTTTTGGATCAAAATTTGCTTAACTTTTTTCTTGAGTTTAGAGTCTAAAACATATTGTACTAGATAACTCAATTATGAATCGCTCATAATCTCAACCCCTAGGCGATGTGAGACTGTACACCTTCGTACTCTTCGTCAAACGTTTCTAAAAAAGAACGCAACATATTTGTAATCTCACAATTAAATTAAATTTAGTATCATTAATTAAATTGAACAGAAGCTAACCAGAATAATTTTAGAGTTACTCTATTGTCTTATATTCTTGTCATGCTTCATGACGTGTCGTTGCATGATTAAGTGAATTTAAATATATTTAATAAATAAAAATATAAATATTTATTAAAAAAACTAAACCAAAGAGAGGCCGCAAATGACAACCACGGAATAAACACTAAAATCAATGAAGATCCCCCTGAAAGCCTGGTATACAACTAAGCCCCTCTCCAAAACCTTCACTGCAGATTCCCAATTTTGCCTTTGTTCTTGAGCACTCTCTCCATCTTCTTCACCCTCTGCAGGGTCCCTTCGCTTCTCCAGCAACATTCTCACAGCCACAATCGTCAGTTCAGTGATCAACAAAATGTACAGAGGCTTGGATGCAATCACGCTCTCGGATTTCACGATGTTTCTTCCGAATAACGGGTAATCGACGAAAGAAAGAACCACTAAGAACGCGATGATTAGCGAGCAAATTACCCGGCTGTTCTGAGATTCGATGATGCAGGAATTTATGCGTTTCGATGTGAACAATCTGGGTCTGTTTTTTATTGTTGGGTTTGTAGGAATCGATGATTTCTTGACTGTTAATGCGGCTTGAGAAGCTGGAGCTTCTGTTCTTGCTCCTCCCATGGCTGTGGTTTCGATATTCGAGTTTCTTCTCGTTTGTTCATCCGTTTTTTCGTTTTTTGTCGAGCTGGAATGATTAAAATCAGAAGAATCTGCAAAAATGATGAACTAATTGAATGCAAAATATCAATTACATGTACAGAATTAGCAGCATCATTCTTCAGAAAAGAGATTTAGATTCGAAATTTCTTGAAAATTTGGGAACTATATCGCCCATGGAAGAATCCAAACCATACCCATCATTCTACCATTCATGATTACAGAGATGGAGAATGTAACCCACGATCCAAAGCCGAAAAAATAGGAAAAATAAATTGATTAATGTGATTCTCTAGAACTGGAAGAAGATTGGAATCGAGAAAAATTGGGAAAAAACGAGGAAGCGTTTTGTGGTCGGAGACAAACATACCGTCGATGCCGTGGGTGGTGGCTGTAGGCGGCGGAAGATTATTGATACGGCCAGTAATGAAAGCCATTCGATCCCCTTCTCGCTCTGCAATTCGTCTCCTCCTTTCTTCCCTTCCCTCGTTCTCCGTCCTCATCTTTCTCTCTCTCTCTCAAATGTTACGGGTAATTCGGTTAGCTACTCCAATTATGACTAGTTTTAAGGAAACACTCGGCTCCATTAATGGGTGAAGGTGTCAATAAGACCGACTATTTAAGTTGCATCGAATCAATTTTTAATTTAAAAAAAAATNACCGACTCGTGAACTGTGAGTTTAAACAAGCTCACCCGTTAATAATGAAATTTAGAAACATAATAGGCCCGACCCGGCCCGGCCCATTTTGGGTTACTCTCGGCTACGGGTGGGCATCGGATCGGATCGGATCAATCCGATCCGATTCATGTAAATCCGAAATGTTATCGGGTTATCGGATCTGATCTGATAACCGCCTTTAAAGGAAAACACCTGAATTCGAATCCGATCCGAATCCGACAGATCGGATCCGATCCGATTGATGGCCAAAAAAACTTACTCGAAAATCCAGCAAAACTAATTCCAAACTGATTCCAAAATGCAACAAAATCCAACAATATCCGAATAAAATCAAATGAAATCCAACAAAATCCAACAAAACTAATCTAATCTAGAGTAACTTCTATCAAATATCAAACAAGCATGGTAAATTCAACATCAAAGATCAAGCATGGTAAATTCTCCGTCTCCGTCTCCGTGGCATGCAATTTCTGGCCAACAAATAAACAAAATTTAAAATCAATTAAAAAACACTAATAATTTATATATGATAATTTATATTGATAATGAATTATGATATAGAATAAAAATATACCTTCATCAATGGTTTTATAATCTTTCAATCGGTCCAACGTATCCAATGTATCTAACAACGTTGGAGTTTCTGATAGGATCCAACTCTGTCCGCATATAAGAGCCTCTACAGTCTTCGATAGTAAAGATGTGCGGTATTCGTCAATAACATGACCGCCAGTACTAAACGCCGACTCTGAATGAACAGTAGTAATCAGAATGGCAGGACATCCTTTGTTATTTTAATTAGAACTGGATATTTATGTGAATTCAGTTTCCACCATAGCAAAAGGTCTAGATTCTCTGAATATTCCTCAACAGGCTCTTGCAAGTATAGATCAAGATCCGACCTACTGCTCCGAGTCTCGATAGAAGAGGAACTACTATCATAATATCTTGAAAAGAGAGGATCTTTTGCTAGTAGTGCTCTGAAATTAGTTGAAGTCGTTTGCTCGGCCTCCGAACCTTGATACTCCAAGTATAATCATCGCAAAAGAACCTCACTTTCCTTTTGAAATAAATTTCATCGATCATCCCCCAATAAAATCTTCAGACAAAGTTGGAGCAAAGTGGTTTTGCATCTTTGATCAAATATAACTGCAACCCACATAATTTTATTCAGTCTATCAAAGTTGCCCCCAGTAGTTTTCAAATTTCTCAATCATTCCATGAGCCATGTTTTTCAGTAATGGATTATCTGACTCAACATGTTTTTGGATATTGAGTTTCAGTCGGCATGCCTCAGCAATATACATGGCAGAAGTCACATACTGAGAACCTGATGCTGCAACCGTCGTATCATGGAATACATCCAAAAACTTACTAAAAGCGCGAACATCGCTCCAATCCTCGTCTGTAGGAGGGCCAGCCTCTCCCATATATGCTACGAATTGACTGTCACATTCAGCTAACTTATCAAATGCTAGTGCATACTTTTCAGCCCTATCTAACATCAGAAATGTTGAGTTTCATCGAGTAGGGCAATCAAGCGTGACATTGGCCTTATATGTTATTTTCATAGCATCAATGCAAAATTTAAACTTCTTCAAGCGTGCTGGCGACGATTTCACATACCTCACAACTTTTTGTACTCGACTAATTGATATTTGATGGTCTCTAAGGCCTTCGTTAACAATTAAATTGTGATATGGGCGAAACATTGAACATGAAAATGCGATCCATCCAAGACCAATCTATTCAAATGCCTCAAACTCCTCACTAAATGTTGAATAGCGACATCATTTGAGGAAGCATTATCTACCGTCGCTGTAAAGACATTCTCGATCCCCCATTGCCGCAAACACAGGACCAACAATTTTCCAAGTGTTTCGCCTTTGTGGTCGCCAATTTCCCGAAAATTCAAGATCCTCTTATGCAATTTTCAATCCCCGTCTATAAAGTGAGCCGTCAAAACCATATAGCTCATATTTTGGCCCGATGTCCAAGTGTCTGTAGTTATGGAAATTCTTTGACTGCTATGAGTAAAAGGTTCTTTCAACTTCAACTTTTCCTTGTTATATACAGCTTCAATATCTCTTGAAGCTGTTCGTCGAGAATGAACAACAAACTCGGATCGAATGACAAAACAAAACTTCCTGAATCCTTTATATTCTACCATTCTAATAGGTAGTTCTTCCATGATTAACATACGAGCTAGAGCTTCGCGGGCTTCTGCTTGGGTACAAGTCGAGACAACTGTAGATGAGCTTGCAGCCCCACTAACCGGACTAAACGGGAGTGTCGTCTGTGTTGCATCTGTGGTCAACAAATATTTCTTACAGCTCTTCAAATGTTTAGTCATATTTGAACTGTCAGCCTTCTTCGAATGACATAAATATTGATGCCCACAATAGTTGCAGGCGGCCTTAGGTTCCTCCTTATCACAACCATCGACCAAAGTAAAATGGTTCCAACATGCAGCTCTTAACGCTCTTTTCTTTGACTCAGGAGCAGTGACAGCAGCAGCGGTCGAAGGAGCAGAACTGTCAATAGAAGCAGATGTAGTATGTTCCATCTTAATTTCTAACTGAAAGAAAACAAAATGACATTCAATCCAACAAATGAATTTCTAACAATCGATCAAAAAGCAGAGAGATTAACACATTTTACTAAAAGCAGAAAATGAAAAAGTAAAGAACGTAGCTGTACAAAAATGAATTTCTAAAAGAACGTAGCTATACAAAAATCAACAACAGAAAACCGAAATAAATTGAAGCAACTAGGAGATAAAACGAATAATAAACAATCAGACTAGCGATTATGCATTATATGAGAAAAATTACCACCGATACAATTACCGAAACAGGGACAATGATGAAGAGACTTACCGACGACGCTCGATCCTCCGGAGCCAACACGGCGTCTCGGCTGATTCTTGATCCTCAGTTCAAGACTTCACGGCTGTTGCGGTGGCCAACACGGCTTCCCGTTTCTCCGACTGGCCGATTCGCGTTATCCTATTCGCGTTCGCCTTCTCCGAGAAAATTTCAGGGCTCGATGGGTTCAGCCTAGGGTTAGAGTCGGCCTCGCGAGTCGCGATTAGGGATTAAATCCGACAACGACCCGACAATCAAATTAATTTTTTCATGCCTACACCGAATACCTGATCTGATCCGATCCGATCGGATCATCGGGTTGGGCGTAGATCGGATCATCGGGTTGGGTCGGATACGCCCACCCCTACTCTCGGCCCCTATCCTGGTTCTGCCCACCCCTAAATTTGGTAAGATTTGCTCTCGATTCTGAGAAAAAATTGTGAAACAAACGAGACCGCAGGTAAAAGAATGATCCAAAATTGGATGAAATACGACCCAAAACCGGATAAAACTCGAAATTAGTTCAAAAAATGGTTCCAAATTCGATCCAATTAACTAAAATCGTGTAGTTGATACCCTTTTTTATATTTTTAGTACCCTAGGGTTTAACTTGTTTATTACCCTATAAACAAAACCTACAAGGGATAAATTATGTCTCTCGTCTTACCCACTTTGGCCTCTGTTCTCTGATTTTCATTACTGGGAGACCAAATTGGAGTTCCAAACGATCTCCAAAGCCATTGAAGGAGAGGGGCTACCAATCCATGGCGTTCCGACAGCCACTGAAGACGGTGCTGAACCTCAGCAGCGTGGCTGTGAACATTTACTGAGATTATCCATTGGATTTGAGTACGAAATTTTGGTGTTTTTGGACTCGATTGTAGTTTTCTGATGGCTAGTTTGCCTGTTATATTTGATATTAGTTCCGATGATGAGTCTGTGTTGGAAGAAATCGGAGGTGTTGAAGATTTGGGCTGGAATGAGCCAAAATCTAACGATGATGATTGGTTGTTGAAGCTTCTGGAAGTGGCGGATAACCATCCAGATGACTCCGATGATGTTGTGGTGGTTGCCGAGTTCAACCGAAGGAAGAAGATTTCCAAGTCAAAGTCTTGTAAAACGACGCTTAAAGATTCCGACGACGATTGCGTGATTTTGGATGGTGACCCTGATAACTCAGTTGCTTGCGTAAATGATTCTGCCGAAGGATCGGACGAGATTCTTATAGTCGCCGAAAAGGGCCAGGTATTTTAGAAAAACAGTGTATTTTAGACACAAATGCGTTTCTTGGTAATTTAGCTATTAATTTCCCTTTGTTCATCCTTATCTGTTGGTGTCTTTTGCTTTTAATCAAGAAGAAAAAGGTTAGTTTAATGATACACTCTGAAGTTTCTCTCTTATGCTCGGTGATGTTTTAAATAGTTGGGGAATTTTGTTCATATCATCCTCTATTTGGTGGGTCGTCATTCTTAAATCATCAATGTTTGCCTCTTGGTCCTGTTGTGATGAATTTTGTTCGATTTCATACCCATTCTGTGTGCTTTGTTTCGCTCTCCACCGGTTGAAATATACATATTCCTTGCTCATCTGATTCTTCAAAGTTGTGGCCTTAATATTTCTTAGTAAAACTTTTTGATGGAGAAAAATTGGATCTTTGACGCTTTGATTTTTCTGTACAAGCAATCACAGATGCAATAATGGTAGGACTGATGAGTGTGGGAGATTGCATATTTTTTATTTTTTTGACATGTCTTCATTCCTCTTACTTTTTTAAACCTTCATAGACTGATTGGAAACTTTGATGAGCTTGTATTCTGGTATTAATACACCACCTTTACTACTAGATGGCTCCTAATGCTGATTTAATCAATCTCCGTTATGTGGATACACCATTGACAGCTTGATTCATACAGCCTACTCTAAAATGGTAGGGGGACATGGTCCAAACTGATCCGAGTTTGGGAGAAAATAGGACCAGACCAATATAATTTGGTTTTAAAATTTTAGAACAAGGAGAAGGACAGAACATTATCAGGACCAAACTAGAAATTCGGCTTTGTTTGGTCTAATCTTGGTTTTTCCTAATAAAATAATTTTAAAATTAATTAAATATAATAATATCTCAATCAATTTAAACTACACAAAATATATAACAGAACATGTAATACCTAATGAAAAATTATATTAAAATAATCACAAAATTATAATAATTGCTAATTCTAATATGATAAAATTTTAACACACATTTTATCAAAATCATACACCACATTGTTAGTCGTCAATTTTAATGAAGAATGTACATGGTCAATCTGATCCTTGAAAAAAGTAAGACCGAACTAATATATTTTGTTTTTAAAATTTTAGGACCAAAATCAAGACTGTATAAAAACAAGACCGACCAGCACGAGACAAAAAATCTATATTTTGATTCATTTTATCGATTTGGATTGGTTTTTTCTACTCCTATAATACGGGCATGGTGTCTTTTTCTTTTTCTTTCTTTTTGGTTTCGATTTGTTATATTTTTTAGAAAGAGCGATTCTTGGTCCATTTTAATTTCAATTCAATATTGGGCTGAATTTCTAGTTTATCTTTTCCCAAACAGAAATGATTTATTTTTTTGGGTAACATAAACACTATGGTCTCGACCATGTACAATCATTTTTGAAACTGATATGTATGAAATGTTGAGTCTGTTTTGTCTCTAAGTTTCTGATGTATAATTTATTTGTGATTTGTTTAAAGATTATAATTTATAAATTTGCATGCTGTCTTTTAACCTATCAATTATTCTGAACTGTAACTATGGTCATTGCTTCATCTCATAATATATTGTAATTAACAGTTTTGAGATTTTTTTTTTATCTTTTTTATTCAAAGATTGCTTGTAGAGACTATCCTCATCCAAGGCATCTTTGTATTCGGTTTCCTTTCATCTCTACTCCGCACGAGAAGTACTGTGACCTGGTAGGATCTATCTTAAAGCTAGACTTCTCAAAAAGATCTTTGTTTTTTTGCTTAACTGATACATCTGTTTATCTACTGATTAACTTGCTTATGTTGGATAATGCAGTGTCACTGTTATGTCTGCGACAAGATTGCACCGTGTCCGTTCTGGCACCACGGATTGTCTCTTGTCAAACATTGTCATGCTACGGATAAGGACCCAATGTGGAAAGAGCGGAGAATGAGTTTTAGGAAAGAAAATCAAGCCTCGAATTCAATAAAACTACCTCAAATCAAGCAAAGTTTTCATCAGGATACGATTCAAATTATGAAGAACTCCAGTTCAGGAAGTTGCTTCTCCCCGAAAAATACGGTTTCTCAGTCAACTAATTTCCAGCATTGCTCGGACAATAATATCACTGCCTCAACCATCCAACTGTCTGCTTCATCCGAAAATATATTTCAGTTGAGGCAAGAATCTCATCATCAGCTCGGGGTAGACAATAATTCCATTCCGCAGGCCGTTCGAAAATTAACTCGAAGGGATAAAGGCAATAGCTTTAGTAGTTTGCCATCGAAGTTCGTTACTTCCAATGTGATGTTTAAGAAGACAGCAGCTGTGAGGGGTGTAACCCAATTCAACCGATTCCCGGCATACAGAAATAATCGTACGGACGCCTCCCAATATGTCATAAATCCCCCATCTGTTGCTCCTTGCATTTCAACCGTCCCTGCTTTTGGAGATCCTAGTGCGTTTGTCGGGTCAGGCTATCGGAATGCAGCTGGAAGTGCATGTGCTGCGCCAGTAAAAATTAGCGGCCAATCTATTGCTCTGCTAAATGGCAGCCAAATTTACCATCAGAGTCAAAATCGAAGTGGCAATTTACTTAGGAGTTCGGTTGATCCAGAGAGTTCAACTCAAAGTGCCAGCGAAAATATCTGTCAGCAAGAGAACCCGGATCAAATATCTCGACCAGAGATTTCGAATCAATTTCCAAATAATAGTTCATTTCAGCATGGAAATCAAATGGAGGATGCTTCTTCATATACAACTCCAGATTCAGGCTTTGATCAGTCGGGTAACTGTTGTTTAATCGATCCTCCATCTATATCTTGCAGTTCTCAAATTATAGTTTCAGAGTCGAGGCATGGCCGGTCGGATACGGACTTAACTGGAAACGATCATGTGCTTGTAAACGTCGAAGAACGTGACAACTGTTTTATGGGAAATCAATCAGTTCCTCCAGAGCAAGATTGGCTAAGTGGTTTGAACATTTTCTCTCCTCCGCCTTCGTGCGACGATGCAGATACGATCGTTTTCGATTTTGAAACTTCGTGGAATGACTGAGGTATGGCCTAACTAACACGGTTCGATTCTGTTTTTGTTCGATTACTTGTACAAGTGTAGATATAACTTCTGAATTGTGATTTCTTAGAGATAGGAAAAAAAAAAAAAGAGGAATATTGAGTTACTCAAAACGCTTGATATGTACAATTACTTCAGTTTGTATTTATACAAGATTGGATGTTGAAATCCTATTTATTATTACAGATTGAGTTTCTACTTTATGGCTATATGAATAGGCTTATAATGGCCGGACGCCTGTCGTTCTCGGCTCGGTTCTTTTGTGGTTCATTTGGTATGGTTTCATCCCAAGCTCGATCCTCGACGCTTCCAAAGCTTACGGAGAAAGTGGATCGTTTTATGGGCAGTATAGTGCAATAGGAAGAATCGTCGTGGCTGCTCTGTCGCTTTGGCAACCCTCTTTGGAAAATGAACCGATTTGAATCGTTTTTTGGTTTTGATCGATCGGTTCGAGCTCAGATATAATTTTACGGGAATTGACTAGTTGGATTGGGTCGTTTAACCGATGAAATCCACATGATGAAAATTAATCGAATTGATGAAAATAGTTAAACAAATTAACTAACATCTTAAGAATAGAAAAAAACAACCTAGTAGTTGAAAAGAGTATTTATTACATCGATGACATACGTATAAAATAAAATAAAAAGAATTAAAACAATTGCTCATAATAAATACGAAGACCTTCAGTCAATTTCTGCATATGCATGTGAAATTATATTCATAAATATGATTGAATTTATATCCAAGAAAACTAAATAAAAAATCAAAACACTTCTCTTTTTATGTCCTCTGTTTTTCGTAATTTTCTGTGTTCCCTTGTATTTGCAAACGAAAAAGAACAAAAAATAGCATTTAGGATGAAAACTTCAACAAATTTGGGATCAATTCCTTGACTTGAGCCTATTCTCATACGATTTAGGTTAGTATGAACCTCAGACACACCCCAAGCTTTATCTCCCAATCAACTGAGAATATATATTTTATGATTATTTTGGCCACTTCGACTTTCCATGCCATTTTAGTTTCAGTGTTTAAGAGCACATTAGAAGACATATTGCAGTAGAAAAAGAATGGAGAGCTTCATAAACCAACTCCTTATAAGTACTAGCCCTTTTTGAACTATGAGTTTTACGAATTTAAGTCCTGAAGATGCTTTTGTTAGAAAACACTATTCTCGTTGGATCTAGTTATCTATTGTTATTTTTTATTTTCTAATTATTTTTTTAATTGTTATTTTACTTAAGTTAGAGAATCAATTTGATTTTTTTATATTCAATTAGGTCAATAATTAGGTCAATAAGCTCTATTTAAAAAATGTTGATTCCAAAAAAAGGCGATTCCCTCGCCCTCAGGGCCCCCACACCTCGGCCCGACAGTTTGTGAGGAGGTTAAATCACGGTGACTCAGCAGCCCAGAGATGAGAGACTCGTACCTGTTGTCACAAAGAGTTATCTCACATTGGAGGTAACAACTCTCACATTGTGACAGTGCAGACTTTGAACTGTGGCTCTTGATTCCAAATCTACCATCTCGGAACCAACTGAGCTATGCCCGTGCAGACGCATTCCTTTTATGTGTCTCTATTTAAAGAAGGTTAATTCTAATTAAAGAGATATCATTAAACATCAAGTTTTTTATTTCTTTAGTTAATTTTTTCTTTTTATATTTCTCTCAATTGCTTTCCTAATAAAAAGAAAATGAGTGCTTACTCGGTTCTAGGGATAAACTTAAAAGATCAAATATAGATCACATCTATTGCCTGGCATACTATCAAACAAAAGAGAATTTTTGTATGCAGAATTCTTAAAAAAGTATCCAAAGTTTTGTAACAGTTAAGAGGCTGTAAAAGATGGCTTCCAATCAAGCGAAAAAAATGGAACATCCTTAACAATAGTTACTGCTTTACGAGGAAATCAAAAGGCTGTGATTCGATACTAACACAATATCAAAGATTGAACGCACCTGAGCCAGTGAAAAACAGAGTGAATGGGAGAAGAACAAGAATAAAACGCAGAACCGAAGACCACGTTTCCTCTCGTTGAACCAAAACTCAGACAAAAGCATCATGGTCAGAAACAGTAGCTTTCTCCACGCTCAAGAGCCTCGCCAGTGAACAATAAAACACACAATCATCAACAGTTCCACCGAGAGAATTGACAACGTGATTCCTCTCCAAAGCAAAATAAACTCCTAGCTTCACACAGCCCCATAGTCAGTAGAAAAACAAACGGAAAACGTCAAAAAAAAAGTAAGAAAAAAAGCCCTGAAGAGAGAGGTACGAACAAGCTAAAATGCAATGGCGGCGAGGGAAGAAACAGATCCAAGAACAAACACTTACCCTCGTGGGAAAAAGCGAAAACAAGTATACCCTTTGAAGCAATGAGGCTAGGAGTGAAGAATGAGATCTCGAAGGAGCAGAATTAGTGCTAGCAATCGAGCCGGCTCGAGCCCGGGCCGGCCGGCTTGTCGAGCCTGCAGACCTAAACGAACCGAGTCTGTCGAGCTTGTCGAGCCTATTCGAGCTGGCTCGGTCGAGCTTGTTTTAAAAAAAATTGATTTGAGCCGGCTCGCGAGCCTCGAGCCTAAACGAGCGAGCCGAACCGAGCCAGTCGAGCCTAAATGAGCCGAGCCAAACAAGTCCAAAATAAAAATTTTGTTTTCGTATATTAAAGTTTTATAACTTTCTTTGTTATATAATTTTAAATTTTGATGAAAAATTTATACTTATTGTTTTCTTTAATCCAATTTTTTTTTGCATGATAACGTTTTATGTATCGCCTTCATTATGCCAAAGAAACACGAAAACAATAGCATCGAATCAATATTTCAAAGAAACTCGAAAACAATAGCATCGAAACATCAAATCAATAGCATTCAACATATATAACATCCGATTTGAAATCAATTCGTGAAAGAGTTAACAATTAATAATAACATCAAATCAATAACATTCAACATATATAACATCCGATTTGAAATCAATTCGTGAAAGAGTTAACAATTAATAATAACATCAAATCAATAACATTCAACATATATAACATCCGATTTGAAATCAATTCGTGAAAGAGTTAACAATTAATAATAACATCAAATCAATAACATTCAACATATATAACATCCGATTTGAAATCAATTCGTGAAAGAGTTAACAATTAATAATAACATCAAATCAATAACATTCAACATATATAACATCCGATTTGAAATCAATTCGTGAAAGAGTTAACAATTAATAATAACATCAAATCAATAACATTCAACATATATAACATCCGATTTGAAATCAATTCGTGAAAGAGTTAACAATTAATAATAACATCAAATCAATAACATTCAACATATATAACATCCGATTTGAAATCAATTCGTGAAAGAGTTAACAATTAATAATAACATCAAATCAATAACATTCAACATATATAACATCCGATTTGAAATCAATTCGTGAAAGAGTTAACAATTAATAATAACATCAAATCAATAACATTCAACATATATAACATCCGATTTGAAATCAATTTGTAAAAGAGTTAACAATTAATAATCATGCATTGTACGAATCGAAATATAAACACCGAAATCATTTATTGTGCCAAATAAAAAGTGAAATAAGTTACAAAAAAGTCTTCTAATTGTTCGAAAAGATTACATAAGAACGATGCGGTCCGTGGTCGACACCTAGTTACGATGCAGTCGACACCTTGAACTGACGGTCGATAACTTCATATGCGGTCGACACCACAAAACACTCTGTATTAATATGTGGTCGACCCTTTAGTATGCGGTCGACACCATAAAACACTCTGCAATGAGCTACGGTCGACATTTTAGTATCTGGTCGACACCAAGTGGATTTGCGGTCGACACCACGTAGCTATGCGGTCGACACCATGTATCAATGCGGTCGACACTTACTCTTATTTCAGGAAAATGACCTTCTCATTGAAGAATGAAAAGTTGCTTATATTAGCATTGATTACAATTGTTAACGTTTACAAGAACCACATAAGGACAAGATACGTAGTCGGATAATAAATTTCCGAGCATTCTTTGGTGGCTTCAAAAAATAGTTGCAAAAATTCGAAAAATAGATTAGTTATATCACAACTACAAATATCCAAAGTAAAACATTATGTCTTTTGACTAATAAAATCACAAATGACATTCTGATATGATCTAGCATTTTCTAACGTTAGATATGTTGAGTTCCACCGAGTTGAAACATCGATTTTTAGTTTTCTAGGTTTGAGGTTAGCCGCTTTACAAAATTCTCGATACTCTTGTAGTCGGGCGTTTGACGGAGAAATAAATGAAATTATATCTATAATTGCATCAATATGCGGTGACACAAATTGCATGTCATCTTTAACAATCAAATTTAAAATATGGCAAAAACACCGCATATGAAAAAAAGAAGACTGAGTACTATCGAAATGAAAATATTTTTTAAATTGACTAACACAAACATCATTAGCGGAAGCATTATCTAACGTAATACTAAAATTTTTATCTCTTATATTGTATTCTTGTAGAATACCAACAATGTATCGATACATTGTGATACCACTATGAGGGTATTTGAAACTCTGAAAACCTAAAATGCGTTTATTAAGTTACCACTATGAGGGTAAGAAATTCTCGGCTACCTCCTACAATTTATAGAATTCTCTCATAACAGTTATCTCCGGTCGACCTGCAGTATTTTCAAGGTCGACCGGATGTTTCCGTTGAATATGAAAATTCTAGCCGTTACATTATACCGGTCGACTCTTTTTACAACGTCGGTCGACACTTTGTGTATACCGGTCGACACTTTCACTAATGATAAATACTTTGCGGTCGACATATATAAACGTGGTCAACACCTAAAACATTCTGAAACATTAAGCGATCGACACCTTCTTATGCGGTCGACCTACAAAATTTATAATGTCGATTAAGTGTCGACCGCTGTTACACTAAGGGTCGACCGCACTACAGGTATTCCAAGCCTACCGAGCCAGTTCGTGAGCTGACTTGCGAGCCGGATCGGTTGGCTCGATGTTGTCGAGCTCACGAGCTAAATCGAGCGAGCCGACATGCTGGGCTCGACACTATAGCAAAAGTGTGGAAGAAAGAGAGCCATTAAAAGGGGAAACTACTCCTAAATTAACCAGACACGTGGACACTTGCTTATTAGTGGAGTCATAAGATTTGGGTCAAGTTTTCTTAAAAAAATGAATTCGATACAATAAGTCATATTTCATAAATTTTGAACTAAAATTAATTTGATAATGGAACTTATCCAAATCCAACACAAAAAATTCTTGTAGATTTTAATTTAAATTTACATTTGATTTTATCAAATTAAAAAAATATAGATTATCGACCAAAAAAAATTAAAATTCAATCATTTTTTACAAATTTTAGATTTGATGAATTAATCAATCCGATCTTACAAAAAAAAATGTTTCCTACTCAACAATTAATGTTAACTAGAATTATTATCATGTTATATAATATCTTATAATTTTTAAATTGAAATTTTATTTTATTTTTGCAAAACAAAAGATATCAATTACTAAATAATTATATACATACTAAATAGTTAACTCTAGTTTAAAGAAACCAACCAAGGCATGTCAACCTTACAAAGTCTTACTCATCCAATCTACAATCTAAAGTATATTGAGCCTAACGAGTCGGGTCTAATGAATCTCGTAGAAAAAACTCAACCCGACCACAATCTTGCCTAATCTAACAAGTCAACCCATATAATGGCTATTGTCACATTAAATGCAAAGGATTCCAAATAAACTTGAAAGATTAGCATAAAAGTTAGGGTGACAATCAGATCAAATCAACTTATTAAACTAACTATTTAGGTCAGATCAAATTGGATCAATTTTTAATTTAAAAAAATCGATTCGAACCCAAATCGAAATTAACATGAAATTTTAAGTTGAATTTTGTTAAGATCAATTATCCATAAACTGAATTGCCAGAACAAACTAATAAAATCGAAAATTTATGAAAAAATAATTAAATTTTAATTGACTTGAGTAAATACCCACATAATTTATAATTTATGAAACCAAATACGAACTCGAACTGAAACTTTTTAAAATTTTGGATCAAATTCGGATCAGATCGATAATCTAATTGGTTTTAGTTCAAATCTCATTTTATAAGAATCACTAGATGGTGTTAAGATTTTTCAAAAAAGAGACCCCTAGTAAAAAGGCACATTAAAACAATAGAGGCTGTACAAGAATAGAACTACAACATAGTGGAGATGGAAATAGAAGATGCCTACTCGAATAAATCTTCCAAACAATAAAAAATGAACACCAAAACTAAGAAAGACTTACATCAACAGTTGAAGCCGCCACATACAGAGATGACAATGATGAGAATTAGGGCAATCAGGATAGCCAGAACTATCAGCTTTATCTTCATGTTTTGGAACCACATTTTCCTTCTTATTTTCGTCCCTATCTGTCTAAAATCTTGTGCCTGAACCCATAAAATCCATAAGAAACAGTAAATATCATATACAACATCTGAATTGGAGAAAAACAAAACCGGCCCCAACCTAGAATTTTGCAAAAAAAAAAAAAGAAAAAGAAAAGAAAAATCAGGCATAAAATGAAATGACAAAGAAAGTTGTACAACACTATGAGATAATCAGTGCATAATAATCTCGTTAAGACAAGATTCCCGTAAATCTCCACTTAGCAATCACTTTCCTAAAACAGGATTAAAGTTCTTCATTATTAAAGATCCATGGTCATTATTGTCACATTTCATATCATGTCTCTATGCCTATGCATCTCACTTCTTTATCTGTAAATCATCCCTTCTCGCTTTAAAAGGATGCTGACTGGTGAGTTTATACTAACCTGAGAGCGAAGGTCTTCTGTCTTGTCTACCAGGACTTCAATCTTCTCACCACGATCAATAACCTATGAAAACAATTTATCGATAGGACGAAAAAGTATCACATCAAAGAAAGTTCTAAGAAATCATGGCTTCAAACCAGATGAATAAACTTTCATATAAAGTATTGAGAACTCAAAGAAATCAAAGCCAAAGTGCATAGTAGAATGGAAATAAGAAAAAGAAAGCATGAACTCATTAAAACCTTCTCAATATTCTCCATCATAACTCCTTTGACTTCAGTAACCTGAGCTTTCACTTTAGCAATTTTGCTGATCTCCTCGGGATGATCAATACAATACTGCATTTGCTCTTTCAATTTAGACCTAAACCCACAGTCCAATTTCAAGCATCATTATCAATTATAAAAGATATATTCATTAAATCAACTATTAATACAAAATAGTACCCATATTCTTTGTTCAGGCTATTTGCAGTAGCCGTTGCTGCTTTCCCTCCACCATATCTTTTGGTAAAATCCTCTCTGATACGCTCAAGATATGCAGCAGGAATCTGTCTACCGATGGCTTCAACCGCTACCACACAATAAGCTGCAATAATCCAAAGATTGAAACAGTTAAGCCACGTCATTTTTTTGCAAACAGATGCATTGAGCGAGATAAAAGCCACACCACATCCATATTTAGTAAGCCAAAAATATAAAGGAATTGATCAAGCTCATCCTCTAAAGTTGCACTTTTTTTCATTCTGCAAATACTTAGATAAGGCAAGCTTGGTTCAAGTTTGATGGCAAAAAAATGTGACCATTTGAACAAGAATGTTTATTAAAATTGTTTCTGCCAGCAGCAAATGAGATGAAATTTAAAATTACTCATTGGTAACTAGTCAGATGAATTTAACTAAATCAAGTAACAAAATTTGAAACAATCAAAATTTTTATGAGTTAGGCAATTTCCAAAAATAGGAAAAGCAAAATAATGAACTCCTCTTGAAGATCCCCATAAAAAGACACGATCAGTTTGTGTAAACCAGTCTCAAACATGTGAAAATCTTACAAACCATCTCATAATCGAATTGATTTTTTTATTTGGAATTGGCAACATAAATACAGTTCCACGCCTTGCTATTGAGTAAGTAATTGACAGTTTCAAGCAATTCAATTTTTACTGCACCTGGCAGATCAAATATGGTAAGGAACTCTCGATCATTGAACAGAAGAGTATCACTAGCCAAATTTTAACTCACTGAGACATAGATATGAATCTAAACTCAACTACATAACTCAAATAACTTCGTAGATCCGGATAAATGAAAGCACGGGAAATTAACAGTGAATCCAAGGACTTCGAAGTAGTAAATATAAGATAATTTATGTCAAATCGTCTCCAAATCAATCGAAGTTCCATCGCAAGTCATAAAAGACATAAATCATTTACTCCGTCTCGCACCACAAGCAATCAATTTCAGCTTTAAGTCTAATTTCCGCTCTCCAATCTATTGCTAACTATTCAAAGAAGGCAAAAACTGAGAATAAAATGACGAGGGTACTAAAACGCAAAATCTCCTAACAATAACACGATAGCGAGGAGAATAATTTCTCAGCAGCCAAAAAAATAGAAAGATCTGAAAGTTGGAAATAGCAATAACTGAATCCATCATCGACAAGATAATTGAAGGTGTGACCATCACAACTGTAGGTGAACTTGTTATTGGTAGCAGGTAGTTTCTGGAGGCACTGAGACGCGATGCCGGTGAAATTGCCGGTGAATGCGGTATACTCAGCGAGAATAACGGTACCTCGGGCGACGAAGCTGTAGATCAAGGATTGCTGGCCCATCGGAAACGGAAAACCTCAACCCCGATCAAGATCCCGATGAGAAGAAGGAAGAAAAAGAAGAGCGAAAGCGAGAAGGGAGTGAGTTTGAATTGAGGTTCGCGACTTCGCGTAGAAGCGTAAGCAACGTTTCAAAGCAATTTTATAGGTAAGGGTGGGACCCATTCGGTCGTTTTTTTAAAATGGTCTGATTGGTTGGGTCGGTTTTTGAAAAATCAGATCTTAAAACAAACCAATCAGATAACCAATCCAAACCAAAACGACTCAAAATTTTGGGTTGATATTAGTTTGGGTCAAATTTGATATCCTAAATTCAAACACGACGATTACTAATCCAGCCTAATTGAAATTCAATTATTTCTCATAATTTTTTAATTGAATCGGTTATTTATTTCAATCTGGTCGGTTAATTAATAAAAATTAGATTAAACTCAAACTAACAACTAATGTGAGCTGAAACCAACCCAAATTTCAGATTGGTTTAGTTTAAATTCATGTTAATTTTTTTTTAAATTAACTCAATTCGGTAGTGAGTTGACGAAGGAGACTACTCATCTAGAAGCTCTCAAAATACACAGATCATCAGTTTGATAAGTCGGTCAGATCGTATCGTATTAGTAGGTGGGTCAAAGAGTTAGAACTCAATTCGGTAGTGAGTTGACGAAGGAGACTACTCATCTAGAAGCTCTCAAAATACACAGAACCAGCTCCGTCGTTTGGTCAATGCATCGGATTGACCATTCGATCATATTCTTTGAGTATGCTACACGATTATAGTAATGTCAAGGAAGATTGATCTTGAAAATTCAATATGGTAGACTTACTTTTGTTGGATTTGAATAATCCACTTTTGTTTAACTTGGTCAAGCCTCTCTCTCTCTCTCTCTCTCTCTCTCTCTACGTAGCTATTAAAATTTTAACGTGTCTACTTAGTTTGAAGATATAAACGTACAATATCTTTAAAAAATTATAATAAATCGTATAATTACGAAAAATTCACGAAACCTTTCTAAAATATTGTCTAATAATATTCTAAATGTGAGTTAAACAAATTAAATCATTCGAATAAAATTTACTTTAGAAAATTGAGCTAAAAAGATTAATTTTAAAAAAGTCCCGTTTGAATGCATTGCCACACTGCATAAGCCGAGATCATATCATTAGAACACAATAGAACAAAAACGATAAAGTAATTCACAAAAAAAGGATTTTTTGTATCATTGTTTGATCGGAGGCTCTACAACAAGAATTCTTCATGCAATATGGCAAATATATGGAGTATAAAAATCGATATAGAGTGAGTTAAAGAGATTACTATTGTTGATACTCCGGCTTTAGAACCCAGCGCGATCCATCCGAGCCTTTCTCCAACACGGCGATCTCCTTGAGAAGATTCTTAAACAACGGCAAATCATCGTTCGGTATCCGTTCCTGAAAATGCTCGACTATGGTGCCCGAAGTTGAAGAGCCTCCTCTTTGTTGCATAAATGTGCATATCTGCCTAATTAATACTTCGGGCTGCATCCGAGAACCGAAATGAACAGATTCCTTAGTCGTCGTATAGCTCGAGCCCAACCTCGAATGATGTTCGAGTCCAGCACTCGACGCTTGTGCTTGGTTTCCCCGAATTTTAGCCAACAATTCTGCAGAAGATAAGGCCTTCCCGGTCGATGTCCCAGCTGCGTAAACATTACGAATTGCACCTCCATTTTGTGGTGATTCATCTGAGGATTTAGATCTATTCATGAGCTGAGTGTTAATGGATGCACCGAATCTTCGGTTAATGGCCGATGGAGCTCCGGCCGAGCCGGACTTTCCGGTCCATGTTGGGACCGAAATCCTCTCTCCACTTCGGGACATTCGAGACATGCGCAAAGCTTCTGCTGCCCTTTGCGCAACTCGGGAAGCTTGCTCCTCGAGTCTCACCTTCTCGTCTTCATGTGCGTTCATTATGATATCATGGTTGACAGCACTCTGTAAATGGGAAATTGCAAAGATAAATGGAAAGATGTAAAAAGATCATAACACAAAAAAAGAGTAAGTTTACGTTTACTGTCTTACTATACCTTCATAAAATACACGTTGACGTGTCAAACAACGATTATTACAATTGAAGTCCAATTACTGTTGTAAATTATAAAAAAAATTAATTAATACATTAATTATACCAATCACTATTGACATTCAAACATTTATTCTAAAAAGGTACAATAAAAAAATAAACCTGACGTTACTTTAAGATAAATCCTTATGTGAAATTGGTCCTACTGTGAAAAATTAGTCCTATTGTAACAAACCAATCAGCATAATGCCTCAGAAATATAAATTTTAAGCATCATTAAATTAAGAGTAATGTTATATTTACATCATTATACATATTAATATGTCAAGTTGTGATTACTTTAATTAAAATATATTTAATGAAATATATTTAAAATAATTTTTTATTACATTCATTGTACAATCACGATTGGACACCTTAACGTGTATTATAAAAAGATCTAATAAGAAGATAAAACTAACATTATCTTTAAATTAATTCTGCGCTAAAAGAAACTTATCTTAATACATCGTAATTCAAGAAAAAATAATCACTCTATGGACTAAGATGCACTGTAGCTCATTTTGAGACGAAACAATAAAAAAACTACAAAATGGAACAGAAGTGAAGTAAAGAAAGGAAACTCACATGTATACCCTGAGCATCAAAAAGGCTTTTCAGTATATTAGTTTCCTCGTCCATTTTACCATCATTATCATCAGCCTTTTCTTTCCCTTTCCCTTTCATAGCGATTCTACTCCCAACCTTCCTCTTTCGGTCAATATTAAGAGACGTAGAAGCATGATTAAGTTTGTGCTTATCGTGCTCATCTTTTTGAGCTCCAACAACATTAACATCATCAGACAACTGACTAAAAATATTAGATGTTTCCGTTGATCCACTCTCTTCATCCTCGTTCAGAATGAAAAGATCTTTCATGTCCCTAGCTTTGAAAAACCGTTTTTGCTGTGGGTTTTGCAATATTTTATTGGTTAGGAAATGTTTGTAAATCTGTCTATGGTAAACCTTCTCCTCTATAGTTCCACGTGTGATCAATCTGTACACAGTTACGTCCTTTTTCTGACCAATACGCCAAGCACGCTCTCTGGCCTGTCATCAAACAATTTAAGTCAATTAGATTTCAACAAGATCTTTTAGAAGGTTGGGAAAAGATCCTAAAACATACAGTTTATATAATTTTTCTGCATTCGAGTAAACAAATTATGTAAATGGGTTCATTTTTACTATTCAACTTTACAAAATGGATGCGTCTTTTATACTAGAACTCGAGGTCTGATAAACTGAAAATAAAACATCAAGATGAAGTAAAAATCAAATAGTCTAAATGACATAAATTCCAGCTAACACACTGATACGACCCCTCCTATGAAAATCAAACGACAAAGAACACCGAGAACAAATATAAAAAAAGGATTCTATAATAACAAAGATAAACTTCAACATATATAATCAAAACAGATCAGTGAGTAATAATTAATGGAGTCTCTCTTTCCCATTTCGTGAGCAATTAATGGAGGCTCACTCTCCCCAAAAGTTTATCCTAATTTTTTTCTAATAATATACTACTATTATATTTATAGATCATCCTTATGGATTCGGGCCTATCCTAAAGATTTGGGCCATATTACACACCTGCATATCAGTTGAAGGATTCCAATCTGGGTCAAAGATGATGACCCTGTCCGCACCCGTCAAATTGGTCCCCAAACCACCAACCTTGGTAGTTAAAATGAAGATGAATACATCTTCTGAATTGTTGAATTCATCTATTAATGCCATTCTCTGTTTAACTGGAGTGACACCATCCATTCTCCTGTAGTTATAACCACAACTAACCAAGAAAGTCTCCAGAATATCAAGCATCTGTTGGGTCTGTGAAAATAGAAGAACACGATGACCTTGCTCTTTCCAAACCTTTAGCACTTGATCAACTACTTTCATTTTTCCACTGCGTTCCAAATTCCCATAGTCGGGATTTTGAGAGGAATGTTCTCTCTCAAGCAAATCAGGGTGGTTGCAGATTTTACGCATCACATCGATTCCATAAAGAGAATTTTTACGTCCATCCAAAATCTGTTCCACCTCAGTGCTTGCGAGGAATGATCGATATACAGATCGTTGCTCAGAAGTCAGGCTGCAGAAGAGCACATGCTCAGTCTTTTTTGGAAGATGAGCATTAACATCACACTTCATTCGACGAAGAAGGTAAGGCATAATCAAATCACGAAGAACCACAGCACACCTGCAGGATAAAAAAAGAGATTTCAAATTGCAATGTTCAGGACATTCTTTAAGTGGCAATTGATTAAACAAAGTAGATGGCAAGTCCCAATATAAATGGATATTAGGGTATTGAATATTAGGTTATCAGACTATATTTTCTATAAATAAGGATGGTTTGTAGTACGAAATATCAAGGAAAAATTAGGGCTTATCTTGGAGGGAGGGAAAGCCGCCATATAATGTGCTCTTTGGAGGAATCAAGCTCCTCGAATTGTCTGGTAGTGTGTATGTTCGTTTCCTATCATTCAATCTAGTATCGTTGTATTTTTATTGTTCTGTCGTTTGTTGGGTCCTATCAGTAGACTACTGGAAATCCTAATGATCACAAATTGCCTAATAAATTATATAAAAAAATTAACAGTATGCACCTGTATGCAGTTGAAACTTGAAAGGGGGAAGCATTAGCATAACCACCCACAGATATAGGAACTGCAAACTCCGCTTCAAAAACAGGTAACACCCCCAACTTTCCAGGGAATACAAAATCAAACAAAGACCACAATTCAGTTAGTTTATTCTGAATGGGAGCACCAGACATTATTATACGGTGCACTGTTTGTAGCTGTTTGCAAACAAGTGTAATATCTGCATTTGGATTCCTAATTCGATGTCCTTCATCAAGAACTGCATAGCCCCACTCAACATCAAGCAATTTGTCTCCTAATAAGCGTAGTTGCTCATAAGTTGTGATCAACAAACCAGCCTCTGATCTCAATATTCGGTTGATCAAGGAATCCCACTTTCCGGCATTTGTTGACAAATTTTCTTCATAGTCACTGTCTGATAGATCTTCACTCTCGTAATCAGAGTCATTAGACTTATGTCGCTTGTTCTTATTAAGAGATTCATGAGCAGAATCATGGAGTATTTCGACATGAAAGCTCGGGTACCATTTTTGTGCTTCCCGTTTCCACTGTCGTAGTAATGTTACCGGGCACACAACAATACTCGGTTTGTACATATTACTAAAATGAAGAGCACCGAGAAAAGATAAGACCTGCACGGTCTTTCCAAGGCCCATCTCGTCTCCGATAATACCCCCAGCTTTTTGACAATGTAATTCCCAAAGCCATTGGACTCCAACTTTTTGATAGTCAAAGAGTTGGTCAAACATGCTATCTGGGATTTTTAGCCCACCCTCAAGTGTTGTAAAAGGAAGCTCTTCATCAATTACATCTTCAGCATCCTCTAACCTTTCTTCTTCAATGGTAGATGTGGTCAGATTCTTTCCTGTAGTAGTGCTAGAAAATTAACAAGCCATGATATTACCTTAAAAAATAAATGTGAGCAAGTTAGTCACATGATACTAAAATTTTAAAATTTTCAATCTGCGTATATTACTTACAAAGTTGATTAAAAAGAATTGTCCATTTACCCTTCTGCTAGAGTGATGCTGATAATTCATTGTCATTTAAAACTTGAAAATTAATATTGTTTGACAAAAAAAAGGAAAAAAAAAGAATCACAATGTAGTCAGACCAAGAAAGGTATTTTTCCTTAGTTCTTATTTCTGTGGCAGTTTTTTCTCTGTTTTTGATAAAAACTTGAATCCACTTGGAGCTCTAAATAAGAGTTATCAATGCATTCTAATCATGCGTCAAGGAAAAAATTATAATTTATCAGTAACAGTAGTAGAAAACAATAACAATATCGATTTGTGTTGACAAACTTTAGCCAATGCCTCTAAATCTAACCAAATTTGAGAGAAGGTAACAATTAATATGAAGATAAGAAACTGTCCAATGAAAAGGTACCCACATCTTATAAAGAGCTTCCGAAGGTAGAATAATCAATAATCTATGCAGAACATAAAATGTTAAATATTTATGATCACCATTTATGTAAAAACAGGTAATGGAGTAGATACGAACATACCAATTTCCATATCTTTTTCCTCTGCATCGAGTAGCCTTCTCCATCTCTTGTCTGGCAAAGGTCGCTTCTTCTCCTGTGACTTTCTACTCTTCTTTGATTGCTCTTCCAAGGATTCAGCAATTTTCAAGTGTTTTCTTAATCGACGGAAAGGCTGAGTGGGCGCAGCAAGCTTTGGCAACGATTCGGAACCGAGCAACTTGGTTGTTGGACGAGCTTGAGCAGCCTCAGACATTGACTGAAGAACCCTAGACAAACTGTCAGAATCAGTATCCTTGATATTATCTTCAACCTCGACTTCATTATGTCTATTTGACGTCTCTGAGTGTTGAATACGGCGCTCAAAGCCCCTTAGCTTATGAAATGGAGTTAATACTCCTTTTCGGATGAGTTGATCTTTTTCCTTAAAACAAAATAGCAGGATTAGTCTTTTCTTCTTGCATAGCATACGGTTGATTGCAAATAAAACAATTTGACTTACTATCCTATAAAGCAAATATTTTAGCAGCTTACATAATCTAGCATTTGAAAACAGCACTCACTGTTTCAACAAAGCCACCAGAGGCCGCATCTAATACTGCATCAAAATCAGTGTCTTCATTAAATGCAACAGTTCTCACTCTCTTCCCTGCATTTTGGCTCGATTTTTTAACTTCTCTCAATTTCTTCCTCGGTGTTGACTCTTCTTTAACCAAATCAAATATTACACCATTCTTGTCCTCACAAGAATCTGAAAGTTCTTTCTTAAGTTGACGATGAGTTTTCTTTAGGCCCCTTAATCTATCAACTGCGACTGCATGCTGAAGATTCAGATCACTTGAAGAAACCAAAACTTTATCTTGCCCTTCACAATCATTGCCCTCATAAGGACATTCTTCTTTTTTCGAAGCATCTTTCACCTGCCCAACCGTTGCAGCAACTGCATCTATTTCCAGCTCCACTGCTTTCAACTTATTATAGAGTTTAACTTGGCTAATAGATAATGGATCAGTGCTTTCTGGCTTGTCATTAGCCTCCTCCCCATTGTTCTCTCCATCCTCATTGCCCTCATCCACAATCTTTCTTGCCTACATGTCAAATTAGCAAAAAAAATGGCAAAAAAAATGTTATCTATAGACATCAACAAAGATTGGATAGCATCAACATTGTACATGTAGAAAGTCGTACAAAAAATAGAGAAGAAAAAAAACAAAATCCATCTGATTAAGGTACTTTTCTATGGAAAAAGACGCATGCTAGTAATCTAAGAAACAAAGGTTACCTCCTCTAATATGTCTCGCTCAATATCCTCAGGATTTACAGAGGTAACACCAAAGTTACTTAGCCAAACTATATCCTCCTCTTCAGCCATGGAATCGCAAATTGGTAGCCCCCGCTACAACATCCCAATCACAACCTCGCACAAGCAGATTAACCCAGCAACCCTAAATCACATGATAACTTATTTACCTCGCACAAAGATAAATAACTTCTGTACGCCATTAAAGCCCCATACATTCCATTTGAATGACTCAGAAAGAAACTGCCAATCACCACACACAATATTTCAAAATGAAGCTAGAAGACTGCAAAATCCGCACTTTAAACAATTTTCTCGGATAACAGCAACGATCGGCAAATACAGAAAGAAAGAAAATTCAATTCAAAACTGACTAAATCACAATAAAATCATTGAAAGAAAGAATAAAATGATAATCTGATTAACATACAAATAAAACGAGAGTCAAAATCTCTGAATCGATAATCGAAGCTCGTAACTCCGATGCAGTTTCCCCGCTCCACTTTCTTCCGCTGTACGCCGGCTTTTTATAACTCTTTGAACTCGCAATCTGGACCGATATATCACAGACCCGGTCTAACCCAACCGGCGAGAGGATTGATAAACTAATTAACTCTACAGATTGACCCTTCAATTTCTGAAGAAAAACACCACGTAATTTCTCTTCTGGCGATAGATATCCGTCGGCTTTCCTGGTCGCGGACTGTTCTTCGACGCGATTTTCCAGGAAGTTTGGAAACGATTTTCACAAGGGAACCTGTGTCCATCAAATCGCGCCAAAAACCATGAATATTTCTGGGGTTGAAACCGAAGAAATCGTGATGGAGAAGCGCCAAACATCGCCATGGAAGCGGAAGTGATGAAGTTTCTTGGCAATCGAGTGAGAAGACGCTGAATTCCAAAGATTATAGTGAAGAGCTACAAAATCGCCACCGAGTTCCGAGACTCGGTCGAGTAAAAATGGCAAAAATCAGACGAATTAGTCGCCATTGAAGAAAAAATATCAAATAATCGAAACTCCATTGACACCTAATTGGACTAATATCTTTTCATTTTTATTCAAATTTACTGTTTGGCCGACGAGAAAGCAGGGAGAATTATGCAGACGGCTCGTTTCATCTCCGCCTCACCGCCACCGCCGCCGTCTTCCAAGTTCGGAAAACCTTGCTCAACTCACCAACCCAAACACACCAGACGCTGTGTCAGCCCTACAATGTCTTCCATGAAGCAGAACGGCCCTCCGCGTCCAACCCCTACTTCCCTCTTGACCTCCATAGCCAACCTTCTCTGGGGTCCATCTCTCCCGCCGGGCCTCCTCGTCGCCACCGCCCGCTCCGCCTGGAGCTCCGCCTGGCTCCTCATGATGTCCCAGCTCGCCCCTTCTGACCCTTCTGGCCGATACTCTCGTCCCCCGTCCAAATTCCGCGCCTCTCAAATCTCCGGCCGCAATCCACCTAAACTCCACCTCTATGTTGGGCTCCCTTGCCCCTGGGCTCACCGGACCCTCATCGTCCGAGCACTCAAGGGTCTTGAAGAAGCAGTTCCGGTATCGATTGCCTCGCCGGGAATCGACGGTTCATGGGAATTCCGAGATATCCCCGGTGCGGATAACGATGTTCTTGTTCCGGGTCCGGACAAGGCAAACGGTTGTAGAAATTTGAAAGAGGTTTACAGGTCAAGGAGAGGAGGATATAGTGGAAGATCTACTGTGCCTTTACTTTGGGATGTGAACGAAAAGGAGATTTTTTGCAATGAGAGTTGGGATATCATTTTAATTTTCAATTCGGGCTTGAACAATTTGGCTCACAATTCCGATCTGGATCTTGCTCCTCTGTCGCTTAAGAGCAAGATTGAAGAATGGAACAACGTCATCTATACTAGTGTCAACAATGGCGTCTACAGGTATATAATCCATTGTTGAATCCATTTCCATAGCTTGGTAATCTTAGTTAGCTCTCTTTGGTTGAAAAAACAATTCCTCCAGTGATTATAAAACTTGGTAACTTCAAACCATTGTTCTTTTTTTTTTCAACTTAGTTATGGATCATTTTCCCCCATGAACACATAACTTTCATTACCTTAATATCTCCAATTATCTTTCGTGGTAGATCTTTCGACAAAGAACTTTTTCAACGAACAAATTATATGATTTGTAGGTGTGGATTTGCTCAAAGTCAAGAAGCATATGATGGGGCAGTCAATGAGTTGTTTTCTACATTGGATTTATTAAATGATCATCTGGGAAGCTCAAGGTACTTATGTGGAGATGCTCTAACACTTGCAGATATATGCTTCTTCACTACTTTAATCCGATTCGATCTAGTTTATAATGTGCTCTTCAAATGCACCAAGAAAAAGCTGGTCGAATATACAAATCTTCATGCTTATATGCGCGATATCTATCAGGTATGATCATTATCTGATCCGTGTCATGTGTGGAATTATAGCATACGAATTAGGCATCGAATTTGAAAGTAGTTTGTGAAGAAATTCTGCTAAGATAGGTTATTGTTTATAAACGCAGCTTATAATTTGATGGTTATAGAGGAGACAAGTTCTTAGACCGATAGTTTGTGAAGAAATTCTGCTAAGATAGGTTAATGTTTACAAACACAGCATATAATTTGATGATTATAGAGGACACAAGTTCTTAGACCGATGTTCGAAAAAATTGTGACTACCCATTTGTCATTACTTTGGAATATATAGGGGTGGAATCGGTTAAGTTAGATTGGGTTATGTGCGATATTTTTGGGAACTGCAGTCGGTTTGGTTTTTTAAATAGAACATTGAAATTGAATCGATTAGCACATTGGTTTTATCTGTTTGGTTAGCTCAGTTTTTGGTTTGGGCTTTGGTTTGTGCTTCGGTTTTATTTTTTTATTTTTTTTTATTTTTTATGATTGTTTATATTTTTTAGCATATGCCAAGTTACTAATTTTATTGAAAAAATTATAAAAAATAGTTACTTTATAATGTTATCCAAATCTCTTAAAATAAAAATATTAGTTAAAAATGAAAACGAGTGAATTAATAAGTAAATAATTCATATTAAACGACAATATTGTCAGTTATATGATTATATCTTGTTCTAATTGCTTAAAATTTTCTAATAATTTACCTTTTTAGTTTTATTTTGACATGGATTTCCATTTTTTCCCAAGTAAAACCAACCACGGAACAAAAAATGATCGGTTTTAATTGGCTCAATGTCGTTTGGTCACTTTTGTATAGAATCGAATCGATTTCCACCCCTAGGAAGATGATATACTGAGGTGGCATGTGATTGTTGAGTAGATGATTGACTTTTTCTAATTATTTTTTGTAAATATTTTTCGTCTAATTATAGATTCCGAAGGTGGCTTCGACGTGCAATTTCCCGGCTATAATGGATGGATACTATAAAACTCTATTTCCGTTAAACCCGGGGAATATTCGACCGGCTATTCCAATCGGCTCTGAGCATGAAGCGCTCTCGAGACCTCACGGCAGAGACTTGTTGTTTCGATACGACAACGAACAGATTTCCGTATTATAATACAGGTAAGAATGTTTTCTTGTACATGTCTTGATAGTTCAGTTTCAATTTTAATTCGGTTTTGATCACCCTTGCTTAAAATGGTGTACTTGAATTCTTGATCATTTTTCGGACCAAATGAAGATTTTGCATTTGGATGAGAGAGAGAGGGAGGGAGAGAGAGAGAGAGAGATAGAGAGATAGAGAGAGAAAGAAATGCAAAGAGGTATAAAAGGGCCACATTTTATTCATTATTTCCATACATGATTAGGCTCTCATAAACATTAAATAATCCTTCTATTATACAAGAAGGACCACTCATAATCTTCAGCAGCCTAATCAGTGGCTAAGGCAACGCATCAAAACCCTAAAAAAAACTTAGTCGAATTTCGATGTTCTTCCCGGAGGCAGAAGGAAAGTCTGTTGCCTCCGGCATTGCTTCATATTTGCCGCTTCTCGGGCCGAAACCAAGTAGGCATTTTCGAGAACTTGTCGAGGCATAGCTCTCATTATGGACGTGTAGCCTACCATCGGGCTCTTCATCGGCTGGCCCGAGGTCTTGAAAGTCACCCATTCGAACCCGTTATTTCCGGCCCGGGCCATGGTTGCAAAGAATTGAGGGATCACGAGCATGTCTCCTCGTTTAACCATCTCGTCGGAGACTCGATGCCCGTAGTTGTCGGAAATTTGGACTTGAGCTTCTCCTCGGATCACGTACATCATTCTGTTTTCGGTCATCGACCAGTGTGGAGTGTACATAGCATTCTGTAGTGGCGAATAGAAGAATGGCAATTTTAAATCACTAAAATTTCAAGAAAATAAAATTTAATTTTTTATTTTGAAACCAATTAATCAATAATATAAAGCATAAACCAAAGCCCAACATTGCACATCCAAAAGAAAACTAAACTTCTAGTCAGAATAGAAATTGATCCAATCTCAAACTACATAGAACTGAATCAGATCGGAACGATTCCACACCTAGATTAGGGTTCTGTAAGAAAGAAATGGAACTAACACCAAAGTTCTAGTCATAACCAAAATAGATCCGACCTCAAACCACATAGAACTGAACTAGCCTGGACCGATTCCACCCATAGATTAGGGTTTTGTAAGAAAGAAAGGGCATTTACACCAAAGTTCTAGTCATAACCAAAATCGGTCCGACATCAAAGCACATAGAACTGAACTAGACTGGATCGATTCCACCCATAGATTAGGGTTTTGTAAGAAAGAAAGGGCATTTACACCAAAGTTCTAGTCATAACCAAAATCGGTCCGACCTCAAACCACATAGAATTGAACTAGACTGGACCGATTCCACCCATAGATTAGGGTTTTGTAAGAAAGAAAGGGAACTTACACCAAAGTTCTAGTCATAACCGAAATCGGTCCAACCACAAACCACATAGAACTAAACCAGACCAGATCGATTCGACCCCTAGATTAGGGTTTTGGAAGAAAGAAAAGGAACTTACAGGCAAGAGATGGCCTTTCTCAGCACTCAAATCCATATGTTTGAGCACAGGAAGCTTGTGCATGTTGACAATATGAACACTTCCAGCATTCCTAGAATAGAAATCCGCTTCGCCTTTGATGTTCATGTTGTGTTTCATTCTCGAAGAACAGATTGTTTCTTCGAATCCATTGCTCACAAATCTTCGTTTTGGTCTCTCTTGTTCTTCTTCCGGTGTCAGAAATCTCATCTTTTCGTCGCATCGAACGATGGTTCCTCGGTAAGTTTCGTCCTGCATTTTCTTGACGATGTTCATGTCGACGTTGTAAGCTTCGGAGAGTAATTCTGGGTCGAATCCTCGGAATATGTTCTGAAAATTCTCCATTGTCTTCTCTCCTGTTCTCATTCCTTGTTCTCTTTGTCCACCAGCCAAGAAAAATGTCTGTTTCACGTAGAACAGTGAATTAAATTAGTGTAGATCTTGACCTAGAAAAAGATAAATGAGGGAGAGAGAGAGAGAGAGAGAGAGAGAGAACCTTAAAACGCTAAAACTTGACCTAAAACAACAGCTTAAATCAGTGTAGAACTTGACCCAGAAAAAATTTAAGTGAGAGAAAGATAGAGAGAGAATATTACTTGCATGCATGCTCAATTGGTTTAAGCTATGAAGAGAAAGAGGGAGATGAGAGAGAGAGAGGAGAGAGAGAGAGAGAGATGAGAGATAAGAGAGAGAAACAAAAAGATAAGAGAGAGAGAGAGAGAGAGATTGAGTTTGAGATAGAGAGAAAGAGAACCCTAAAACGCTGATCGAGCTGGTTTTCCCGATTATTGAGATCCATGAAAGCAACAGCAATGAGCTCTTCGTTGCCATCGTTGTAGCACCAGTGAGCAGCACCAGCTGGAATGGCGATAAGATCTCCTCTGCGAACACGATGAACTTTCTGGTGAAGATCCTCGCCCATTGCCTCGTCTCCACGCACCACTCGCCTGCTCCACGCCGCAGATGATCGCTCTGACTCGTACGTCTCAGCGCAGCCCGGATAAGTCATCCCCATAAACCCTTCTCCTGCACTCACCCATGCATACAATTTCAGTCCTAAATTCATTCTCTCTCTCTCTCTCTCTAGTAAGAGTGAGAGAGTGGAAATCTGTCCGGTTTTTAACAAAAACCAAACCAAAATTTTAGGATATGTGCGGTTTTCAACTAGCAAAAAACCAAAAAAACAAAATTGTGCAACCAATTAAAACCAATAGTTTTGGTTCAGTCTTGGTGGTACTTTATTTAATAAAAAACAAATAAACCGAACCGGATTGAAAAGACAAATTTTCTTATAAATAATTTATTAGCAAATGATTATTTTTTAATTAAATAATTAGTTAGTGATTAATTATATTAAGTTGATATTTGATTGATTATTTGAGAAACCAAACCGGGAAACTAAAAACCGAAAGAACCCTAACAAAAAAACCGATGCTCTCTTCAGTTCGATTTCGGCTCTCTTAATCAAATACCGAACCAATTCCACCTCCACTCTCGAGATCTAACCTTGTTCGATGTAAACGAGCAATGGAGAAGGCTGGAAGTTAGGCAAAGACATAGAATTCGTCTGAATAACGTTCCTAAATGCAGCGACTCCAGAACACTGGAACTCTTCCTCGATAGGCTCCCAAATCTCGGTCACACCACCCTCGGATTCCATCCGACGACTCGGCTGCCTCGCCGTTATATGCTGAAGCCGGCATTGTTGGGTCCGCTCGGTAAACGGCTGCTTTTGGGCCCGGGAAATCGGAACCCCGAAAGCCGGAGAGACAAGAACACAGAAGAAAAGAACAGCTACAAGCTTAGCGGCGGCCATGGTTGGATTGTCGATCTTTGCATAGAACAAGGTTGAATATATAGATCGAGGGAGCTGAGATTAGTGGTCTGTAAATGCATGGAGGGGTTGTCTTTTTAAGATTCGATTTCGAGACGTGGTCGTGCATGCAATTTATGGGGTTTGAAACCCTAATTTCGACCCACCATTTGTCTTCCTATTGCTTATTCTTGCCTCTCGTATATAAATCAAAAACTATATCTTATAAAATGTTTTGTCACGTTTGATTAAATAATGATCATAGAAAGAAAAAAAATGAAAATACCCGAGATAATTTCGTAACTAGAGTGTAAAATTGATGATGTTACTTGAATATTATTAGATCGTACTTTTCGTTACCGATATAATCGAAAATCTTAGAGTTTGAAACTCTACGTTTTTTCTTCTTTTTTCATTTTTAAGGGGTTGGCACAAGTCGGTCCAGTTCGGTTTTATCCCGAAATAAAATCGAAACTGAAACTCACGGTTTCGAATTTTTAGAACTGGCACTAGAACAACAAACAATTCAATTCCATTCGAGTTTCAACATTTTATTATTTTATATTTAAAAAAATTAAAATATATATTTTTATTATATTTGAGTTAAATTTTAAATAATTGGACAAGTTTATAACTAATTTTTCGATTTATATCAAATTTTATTAGAATTTGAGTTAAATTTTACTCAATTTTAGAACTTTTTTGACCCACGGTTTCAGTTCTGATTTTACTATTTTTACTGCTAATAACCAACACCGACCCATAAATCACGATTTTTTAAAAATTAGAACAAATACTAGGTTAAAACCAACAATTCTAGTTCAGTCTATAGTTCTTGTTCGGTTTTACCCACCCTTTTTTTGAGGTTAGTTTGTACAATTTGACTCGAAACTTCGTTAAATGGTACGTTGGTTCATTGTATTTCCTTTGATCAATGCGTCCTCTTCATTCGATCCTTGGTTAAATTTTGACTTTTTGACATTTCATGTCACGATTAGTATAATGGGAATGGAGACGGCCGATGGAGTATGTTCGAGAATTTAATTAAAGCGAGTGAAATAAGGAAAACCACTTACATCTAGAGCTGGCAATCGAGCCGGCTCGAGCCCGGGGAAGGCCGGCTCGTCGAGCCTGTCGAGCCAAACGAGCCGAGCCAGTCGAGCCTGTTGAGCCTATTCGAGCCGGCTCTGTCGAGCTTTTTTAAAAAAAATTTGGCTCGAGCCGGCTCGCGAGCCTCGAGCCTAAACGAGCGAGCCGATCCGAGCCAGTCGAGCCTAAACGAGCCGAGCCAAACGAGCCACACAAGAAAAAAAAATTTTCGTATATTGAAGTTGTATAACTTATTCGATATTATGTAATGACCAATTTATGCATATTGTTTTCTTCAATTTTATGCATATAGACATCGTGAGCGCATGCGAAAATAAAAGAAGTAAATCATTTTTTATTTTTTCATACAATTTTATTATGTCGCCTCGCAATGTACTGCGAGGAATTCGCTTAAAACTTGGATTAATGAATTGTTGTATAAATTCTACGGTTCCCTCGTGATCAAAGATTGAGAGAGGTAACTCTCGCTGTGCCACAAATTTTGCAGCACTTTCTCGCATTCTATCATGCGAATAAACAAAATTTCCGGTTCCAAGAGCGTTTAATTGAGATTGCATACAATCTTTCATATGCAGTTGCTCGTGATTTTTTTTGTAATGTCGATTCATTGTGCTAGTTGTTGATTCGTAAGCATAATGTTTGGCACAATATTTACATTGTGCCCTATTTTCTATTGTCGTTCCTATTTTCACTTCTATTATTTGAAAATGTTTCCATATTTCCGACGTTTTCGATTTCTTTACTCGTTTGTCAGCACTACTTACATTGTAGTTGGTTCGGATATCAATAACCGGTTATAAGAAACATTCATGGAGAAATTAACTCCATGGAAGACTAAATATTGCAAAAACACGACTCCATAGACTCGATATTCATAAACCTCGAACCGATTTCCGTGCATCAAACCTGTTTATCGATCCTCGCTTAGTAATCCGATTATTACGGGCACAGCTCATTGGACAATTGTAGATTGCATGAACAAATACTGCATAAACACATGCAAATAAGAATATAAGATATTAGAAATAAGTCATGGTTGGCTTGTAAATATATTCAAAATTATCGATGAATACCTCGAATGATTTCCCGGATCTCTCGTGTTCTAGCATGCTTAGAGCGACCTCGCAGCTTTGCGAAACGATCGGCTCCGCATCCGTTGCAAAGTGTTCGAGAAGAGCAATACTTTTCTCATCTGCAAACAATTTGATTTGTGCTAACTCGATTATTGTCACAAAAACTAATAGAACCATTCTCAATATTTCAATCGATTTGCCAGATAAAATATTATTGACGAGGATTTGAAAATACGAATGTCTCGAAAAATGGATGAAAATCCAGAGAATCAGGGCAAAATAGAAATTGCGGGAAATTATGAACATGCTAGAAATTAAAGAACAAAAACTACCTTAAAATAAAATTTCAATCGATCAAATCTCGAAATATGAAAAATATTTGCTTGAAACCCTGTAGTCCTATCAGAAATTGGAGGGTTGATCTCACTTGGCACAATCAAGAAAGATCAGGGTAGTGACCTTCCGTTCTCAACAAAAAAAAAAACACTGGCAAACAATATCCGAATTTTTAACACACTTGTTCATCATATCATCAGAAGCCAAAATGACGGATTTCATAATTGTTCAACACTTGTACGATTTATTTTCATTTTAAGCATGTTTTATGAAATCTAGCGTAATTATAATGAGTCGTACAAGTATAGAAAATCAAGAAACCTTCCAAATTATCCTCTAAAGATATATGCAGAATATACTGTGCAATTTGATGAATTTGAGTACCCTAAACTAACTATTAAAAAAATCAGAGTGGCTAATTCACAAAACAAACGGATGTGATATAACATTTTCTTGAAATTTTCATTACGTACTAAGCATATCATGGAAAATTCGGTAATTTTTCAACACCATTATAATTTCTTACACAATAAGAATATAATTAATCTTACAGACATTGAAATATCACGGATCACAGAAAACTTCTAGTTTATCTTTAAGAATATGCCGAACATGTGGTAAAAATTTGAAAAAAAAATGATATTGTTTGCTACGGTTTTTTTTTTAGAACAAAGGATTGCAACTAGAGATCGGCCCTCTAATCGCTAAGAAAGTATGATCGACATAGTTTAAATCAAACATTTTTCTTTCTACTAGATTTAGATTGTACTAAAGAGGTTTGTGTCTGGATGTCATATTTCAGGGTTTAAATTAAAAACTACGTTGAATAATCTGTTCTCTTTTCTTATCACATAGTAATACACCACTAAATGATATTGATCAATCATACCTGCAATGGAACCAAGAGCTTCTGCAGCTTCATGTCTAACCATTGGGTGCTCATTCACATCCTTAAGTATATCAGCAAGTGCAGATGAAGCCGCTTTGTTTTGCAATTGACCCAATACATAAGCAACCTGAAAACCAAAAAATATCATAAATATATATTATATATATTGTGAAAAAGTCTTTAACAAATTATTGTCTTGAATAAGAACAAGTTGGACCTCATTATAAACCAAATACAGACGTTCAGGTCATCATGAATCTAGTGCAAATATAGTTGCTCCAGACAATATATACTACATGGTAATGTAAACTTAAAAGTTATGATTGGAGTAATCCGTTCAGAAATGAACTCAACAAACCTCGTGTTTTAGTAGAGCACTTTCTGATCTCAAAGAATCAATGATAGAAGCAACAGCTTTGTCTCCACCATCATTTCGAAGTGCAAAAAGAGCTGTGTAACGCTCATACATACTAATTTCTTCGTTTAAAAGAGTTTCCCTTCAAAAGTGGAAGAAGACAAAAGGATAAAAAGCTTATTTCAGTCCGTACAATCATGATTTGTAGGAAGTATACCTAGCTATTGGTCAAAATAAGACGTACCTTAGTTGACTAACAGAAGAACAAGAAGATGCAGGAGCAGCAGGATCAACTGATAAAAAAGGAGATTTCTCTATTATTGATGCTTTATTGTCATCTTTGGGATTTCTCAAGTGCTCAATGCGGTTGAGAGCCAGTTCACAAGTTTCTCGAACCTCTTGTGCGGGATCCGAAATCAAGCTGTTCTTTAGAAAGGCAATATTGCTTTCTAAGCCAATGGCCCCAAGAGCTTCTGCTGCCTATTGAATGAACTCAATAGAGTGAAAACAACCAGATCTCAGGATAAAACAAAAACAATGAAATCGACAGAAATGTAACATGAAAATAACTCACTTCATGGCGAACAATAGGATGCAAAGACAAATCATTAAGAACCGCAACCAGGGCTGGTATAGCATCCG
The DNA here is from genome assembly GCA_003255005.1 of Begonia fuchsioides. NCBI lineage: Eukaryota > Viridiplantae > Streptophyta > Magnoliopsida > Cucurbitales > Begoniaceae > Begonia > Begonia fuchsioides. Next base: position 8,956 of record QAOC01025709.1, on the reverse strand, counting down.
CATCCTGCATCTGGCCCAATGCAAATGCAGCCTCGTGTGCCAATAGATTTGAAGAATCCCGAGTAGCTATTGAATCAATGTCATTCAAGTATTCAAAACAAATTTGTATTCAATAACAACTCGAAAAAAATAACAAAATGTTGAAATATGAGAAGAGAGCTAATCAAAGCTCAATCCTCAAAACTCATGGACAATACAGAAGCATAAAGCAGCTTCCTTCCTCCATGTAGGTATTATAAAAGAAGTTTAGATATCCTCAACATTCAACATTTAGTCGTCAATATTATTTATTAAACAGAGACGGCAGGCATTATTAAATTTTTTCATCGACTCCCCTCACACCAAGATCGACTAAGAACGCATTATGATATTTTTCCTTTGAAAATTATTTTCTCACCTCACATGCAACTTTCAATGGTGATTTTTGCATAAATAAAATATCGACCACTAGAACCTTTATCTGATAAACTGTGTCAAGGTACCACATTAGATTTTAATTGACCTTACTAGTTAAAAATCACATTCTAAATCTCTATGATTTTTTAATTCTGTGGATCACACACAATGAGCTTTTGTCAAGTCCTTCTGGAGTCAGGATTCCCAGTAGTTGGCTTGCTTTAAGTCGATCAATTGAAATCCCAATATCAAACTCTCCCAAATGTATGAGCTATACGTGTTGGCAGTTTGATGATATGAAATTCAAAAGGCAGGGGAGTAGTCGTTCTTGGAGTTTTGTTTTTGCCATGGAATGGCATTCATAAAAATCAATTATAACTAATTATATACTAAGAACATTATGAAAGTTGCTAACCTAAACTAATTTAAATGCTGTGGAGATAGCCATTCTATTGAGGAACACAATTATCCATCAAAATTTTCGATAAAGATTAGAACCATATAATGCTCTAAAAAGATATGAAATACCATCACAAAAATGGAAACCAACTCAACTCGTGGCATCTTCACTGAAAGATTGAAGATCCTAATTGCAAAACTGAATCTACTTTCCAGCAACATAAGCGATGTTTATTCATATAAATCAATGATCTAGGAACATTATGAAAGTTTCTAGAATAAACTAATCTAGATGCTGGGGAGATAGCCATTCTACTAAAGAATACAATTATCTTTCCAATATAGATTAGAATCTTATAATGCTCTAAACTGATGAAATACAATTTACAAAACTGTAAACCAACTAAACCAGCAACATCTTCAATAACAGATCGAAGATCCTAATTCCAAAACTGAATCTGCTTTTTCCAGCACCATAAGCGACGCAGAGTTAATTTTACAGATTTTCTACCAGCGATATAAAACGAAGACGCGACTACGAATAAAAAAAAGTGTCAAAATGTCTTAAACGCACCGAGAATGAGAGCGTTGCGAGGGACAGGGCCTTTGAGGTTGCGAAGAGAGAAGAGAGCTCTGAATCGCTCGGAAATTGGCTGCCTGGAATCAAGCAATCGATCGCAAAGAAATTTCTCCATCTCCGGCGAGGACTCAAAGGTGGCTGTAGTGGCAATATCTCCGCCGTCGACGGTTCCCATGAGTCCTTGTTGGCTAGCTCCGGCGGAGAAACGTGGGCTTTGCGTGGGAATGACAGTTTTCAGAAACGTCAATCAAGCACTGCAGAGACGGAGGGATGGGCAACCCGAACCCGCCCCCCGACCCAACCCGGACTGTCAGCATTGGATTGAAGTGATTAAAAAGTTAATTTTTTATATTTAATAGTTTTTATTAAGTTTTTCAATTTTTAAATTAAAGGTTTTAAAAAATTCTAGTTTATTTATTTATTTTTAAATTTTTTAAATTAAAAAAAAAAATGCAAATTAAAATGCAAATTATTTTAATGATTTGAGTTAAAATATTTTTACTTAAAATAAATTGATAAAACTGCAATTGACTCGAACCAAACTAAAATCTTTCGGGTCGAGATAAAAATATTTTTATTTGAAATAAGACCAGTCTAATTCAGTTTTTAAATTTTAGGACCATGACTACACATGTTAGAACCAGACCATAATTTATGGTTCGGTCTAATCTGATCCTTGTTATTTCTAATAAAATGAAACAAATTTAACATTAATGAAAATTAACAATATACAAATCAATCTAAATTCAAAAAATAAATATAATTTAGGATAAGATTATGAAATATTAACAAAAAATTAATTAATATGATTATAAAATTATAAAAAGTGTTAACTATACTATGAGAATAATTCTTAGAACCCTAGAAACTCTAGAACCCTAGAAAACCTAGAACCCTAGTAATCTTTTACTATACAACAATATCAAACAATAAATTTAGTTAGGCGTGATATTATCTGGGCTGATTCTTAAAAAAAATAAGACTGCACTAATATATTTTAATTTTAATATTTTAAGACATGTACAGTAAATAACAAAGATGAACTACAATTATACCAAAATAATATTGCTCGGTCTGATCTATTGAGTTAAGTCAATTTTGTTCACCCTTATTTCTGAGATGAAAGAGAACTGACACTATAAAATACAGTATTATTCCTATTTGGTATTGGTATGATCTATATTTTAAAAAATATAAATAAATAAATATCAATTTATACCTCGAACTATGAAGTGTAAATTATACTAATTTATATTATATGAATTATATCATAATTATACTAATTTATTAAAGTATAAGATTGAGTTATCAAATTCGATATCTACATAAAATAATTATTAAAAAAATTCATATGCAAGATAAAAAAATTAACTTAGATAAAAATAAAAATTAAAAAATAATATAAATAATATAATTATCCGGCTGAAATTGCCTCGCTCCATGAAAAAGAAATTAAAACACAGTAAATAATAATAATAAATAGAGATGAAATTACTTGTGTTTTATAATTTAGAAATAACTGTGATAGATATCTTATCCAATAACTGTCCGCCACGTGTGAGAAGCTTGTCCTGCTCGTACTAAAGACTTCTGAAAAGTCGAGAGTCAGTTTGTGCCACTGCGAAACACAGAGAGTTAGAGAGAGAGAGAGAGAGATGTCCACCCCCTCTCCATCATCATCTTCGTCTTCTCGTCCCACAATCGAATCGATCTCAAACCTAATTCCAGGCCTTCCAAACGACGTTTCAGCCTTTACCCTCTCCTTAATTCCCTATTCTCATCATACCCGTCTCAAATCCACCTGCAAATCATGGCGAATTTTCTTCTCATTCAGCAATTTCCTCTCTTTCCGCCATACCCACAAAGCTTCTCTCTCTCAACTCCTCTGTTTTTTCCCCCAAGACCCTTTCATTTCTTCCCCTTTTCTCTTCGACCCCCAAAATCTCGCTTGGTGCCCTCTACCCCCCATGCCCTGCAACCCCCATGTTTACGATCTCTGCAATTTCGCCACCGTCGCCGTTGGCCCCTACTTGTACGTCATCGGAGGATCCTTGTTCGACACTCGATCTTTCCCCATTAACCGTCCCTCTCCGACTGCGCTCACTTTCCGCTTTGACTTCTTCACTTTTTCATGGGAATGCCTTGCTCCGATGATCTCCCCCAGAGGAAGCTTTGCGTGTGCAGTTTTACCCAATTTAGATCGCATTTTGGTGGCTGGAGGTGGGTCTAGACACACGATGTTTGCGGCCGCTGGTAGTCGCATATGTTCAGTTGAGATGTACGATGTAGGGAAGAACAAATGGGCTGCGCTTGATGGTTTGCCGAAATCTCGGGCTGGTTGTGTCGGGTTTTTTCTTGGGAATGGAGAGTTTTGGGTCATGGGTGGATATGGTGAGTCGAGGACAATCTCTGGTCTTTTTCCTGTTGATGATTATTACAGAGATGCTGTGGCTATGAAGATGGAGAATGGAAATTGTAGTGGAAGTTGGAGAGAGGTGGGGGATATGTGGGCTGAGGGGGAAAGAAGGGGGCTTGGGAATATTGTTGTTGTGGATGATGATAATGGACGATCTCCTCTTGTTTTCATGCTTGAAGGAAATGAAATTTTGAGGTAATTTCTGGATTCGTGAAATAGTTTAGATTCATGGGTTTGTTTAATTTCGGGATTTGAGATTCATTGTTAGATTTCTTTTCCTTGGTTTAAATGGTTTCTTGAATTTATTGTTAGCTTTGTTTTCCCATTAGTATGATTTAGTTTTTGGCTGTCTTGTCAATGCATCCTCTTGTTTTCATGCTCGAAGGAAATGATACTCTGAGGTAATTGCTGGATTTGAGGCATAGTTTAGATTCATGGGTTTGTTTAATTTCAGCATTTGAGATTCAGGGTTGGATTTCTTCTTCCCTGATTTTAATGGTTGGTTGAATTTGTTGTTAGCTTTGTTTTTCCATTCGTATGATTTACTTTTAAAGAATCCTCACAGTCTATTTTCAGTAAGATTTCGATTGTAAAATCTTGTCTACTTTTATGTGCTTTGATGTGGTTTTGTTGTACATAACTGTGGATAACTTTAGCTGAGTGAATTTAAAAACCAATGATTTTACCAATTCGATGCTATACATGTAAATTGGATGCTAGTTATTATTGACATGGTCTAGATTGTGAGGTTTCTTCTCTTTTTGATGGCTTTTTGCCACAGCTTATCTAATTTTGTGTCTGAAAATAAATTGATATTTCCATTACTTTAGCATCGATTAATAATGTTTTATTAGAGTAAGCCAGATTTGCTTTAATGTTCGATGGTTTATGATTCGATCTCAAAAGTGAAGGTTTGTTTTAGGAAGCTACAAAGAAACTTGCCGAAACTTGCCACTCTGTCGAGGCGAATCAAGTTCTCATTTCCTTATTTGTCTTTTGTATTAGGTTTAGATTATATAAGGGCGCATTTTGTATTGAAAAGTACATCAAGAAATTTAGGGTAAACTTTGGTGGTGATTAGGGGTGTCGGATCGGATCAACCCGCCAAACCGACCTAAACTGATCATTTGAGTCAGATCAGATCAATTTTTAATTTATAAAAAAATTGATATTAACTAAACTGAAATCAACCTAAAATTTGGGTTCGGATTTGGTTTTGACCGAATATAAGACCAAATTGAGTTTGGATCCAATTTTACAAGAATCGATCTGTCGGATCAGGTCGATTAACTGATTAAATCTAAAATTTGTGAAGAAATAATTGAATCATTGTTTGTTTGAGTCAATAACCCATGGGTTTGAGTTTTACAAAATCTTGTAAACCTGAACCGAAATCAAACCGAAACTTTGGGTCGACTCGATTATTCAGTGGATTTTAGTTCATATCTAATTTTATAAAACCCGATTCATCGGATCGGATTCATTTTCTATCCAAATCCGACTCGAACCCGCAGGTCCCACCCATAGTGGTGATGAGAGCCTCTATTAATTTCTAACCATTCTATTTTACATGGTTTTTTTCTTATTGTATAATCTTGTTTGTGTGTTCTTTCTTTGATGCACTGGATAGCATCTATCAATTTTTTGCTCTGCAATTTACTACCTTTATGCATATCTGGCTGAAACTCGGCTCTA
>QAOC01025707.1:0-19714 GCA_003255005.1 Begonia fuchsioides | reverse complement strand
AATGTAATGATTTGTTTAGTGAAACCAAGTTCGAACAAAATTAAAAATTGCCATGCTGTCAACGCGTGCCATTTGATTTACAAGAGCATGGCGGGCCCATGGGTATCCAAGGGGGAGGATTTGCCATTTTCCATCAAAATCAGTTCACACCTCGGAAGATAATCAAACGGTCCTGCTTTCATCAAAGTCTGGACCACGTTCAAAAGTTAGCTTTGGACTGACCGCATCCTATTTTTTAGCCTCGTAGCTCTACCAAAGGAGAGCTCTGTTTTCATGGAGGCTACTATAAACCATTTTTTTTCCTTCTCTGTTAGCTCCCGTCTTTCCTATCATTCGCCGGGAATTTCTCCGGGGAGCCGTATCTTGATCTCTTTCGGAATTCGCAAACTATGCCGGAAAGCAATGGACGTGGACAGGCGAGAGTTTCTCTCGCCGGCGATTCTGATCGCTTTGAGTATGTCGAAGATTGGAAATTAGGGGTTATCGACAATGATTTTGATTACGAAGCCATTAAATTTACGCTCAGCTGTGGATCATCGTCATTATCTTCTTCTTTGTGTTTGTCGAGTGGTTTGATCGACTCTGGAAGACGAAGATTGCTCCCATCTGATCTCACTTCAAGCGATCATGTCGACGATCATGGCTGTCATGAAATCGTGACTTCACAATCTGATCTCCCCGAAAAAATCTCAAACAGCAGGGTTCTTGGCCCAGCCCCCATTAATGATAAATCATGCAGTTTTCTGCAGGGTCATAGAGCTGTGGATAATAATACTTCATCGGCCAATATCGTGACATCTGAGATAGAGAACCCTGTAACTGATGAAGAATCCATGAACGCGGCCAAGCTTTATCTTGAATCTGAGGACTTGGCTAGGAAGCCACTTGACTGGGGAGGTTATATGAGCAGTCATATTGGCCGTGGTTGCGTTGGATCTGTGCCTACAAAATCACTTCCCATTTCTGGATCGTGAATGCAGATAATCTCGACTATCACAGACCCATTTCTCAAAGTTTTCTCCTATTTCACATTGGGAAGTTTGGATAGAAGCTAGATGCTCATACTATAGAAACTTAGAAGCTTCTATACTATGGAAGTTTGGATAGAAGCTTCCCAAACTTCTATACTATGAGCATAGATCCAACGCAACTCAGAGGATTATATCTGCATTCACAATATTACTTAGAGGAAACTTAGAAGCTTCTATACAATGGGAAGCTTAGATGCTCATAGTATAGAAACTTAGAAGCTTGTATATACTGGTTTCGATCGGTAGATGATTATAATTTTGTACTGTCCCCGTTCTTGTTCCTCTCCTGTTCTTTGTTACTGCAACTCAGAGGACCGATCTTGTCTATTTGAAGCTTATATTATATGAAATATAAAAAGATAAACTTAATGTTATTTTCATGTTATATTATGTTAAAATATTAAATGTTATTATATTTTAATGTGACAAGTTAAGAATTGATGTAATTAATATTATAAATAATTTATTAGGTTAATTATAATTGTGATTCGTGTAAGAAAAGTAACGAAGCATAGTTTTTTAGTAGAGATAAGGCTAAGAAACGACGTGTCTATTAATGGATGATCTTTTGACATCTCACCAAATCAAAGCTACGCCATTCAACTCCCGCCCTATCCCAAAGAGTGGAACGGCGAGCGAAGCAAAAGCTTCAGTCGAACCGACGAAGACGAACGAACTGCACCTCTTTCTTCTCTCTGATTGATTACTTTTCTATCTTCTCCAGTTCACGGTAGTGTTAAGGGAGATTCACAATGGCGTAAATGATTGCTAGCCGTTTGACATAAAGAGTGCTGATAATGGACTGCGTCGGTCTTGGAGCTCGAAACTTCTCGGCTATGGCGGTATCTTCTTGTCCTGGTACTGCTTCAGAAGGAAAACTAAGAAGAAGGATGCTGAGTCGGAAACGGATTCCGTTGAGTGGATATGATGTATATACTCGATCTTTGCTGGTGATGGCCAGTGCGGGAACCGACAGTTGTGTTGCCGTGAAAGATTTTGCCGATGAGGAAGATTATATAAAGTGCGGCGGTTCTGACCTCCTTTTTGTTCAAATGCAGCAGAACAAGGCCATGGAAAACCAATCCAAGCTCGCTGATGTGGTTTGATCTCTTACTTAACCAAAACTAGAGTTCATGGAATGGTTCGCTTTAAAAATGAGAATGTTGTTTAGCAATAAATCTTTGAAAAGAAAGATGTATTTGGACTAATTTATCTGCATTCTTCATTGTCGTTTGAGTTTCTTGAGTATATTACATTCTGCACTTATTGTGCTTTATTTATATCTTTTGCATTGCTGATGACATGTTATTACGTAAAATTTTTCTAATCTTCCCGCTACATTGATTAATATTTCTATGTTCTGCTTTATAATCTTCTTGTTGCCAACCTTTGTAGCTGCCGCCTATATCTGTTGATGGTGATGTACTGGACTTGGTAGTGATTGGTTGTGGTCCTGCTGGCCTTGCTCTAGCTGCAGAATCAGCTAAGTTAGGGCTGAAAGTTGGACTTATTGGCCCGGATCTACCCTTTACAAATAATTATGGTGTATGGGAGGATGAATTTAAAGGTTTGTTGCCACTGCAAGTCAATTGATAGCTATATTTTTTGTTAGTTAGAAAATGATATTTCCTTTCTTATTTATCGATATTCGGTATGATTTGGAAATCTACAGATCTTGGACTTGAAAGGTGCATTGAGCATGTCTGGCCAGACACAATTGTATATCTTGATGAAGGGGATCCCGTTCTTATTGGTCGATCCTATGGCCGTGTTAGCAGACATTTGCTTCACGAAGAGCTGGTGCAGAGGTAGGGGAGTTTATTTTTTGGGTTGTAAGACTTCATACTGTTTTGGAGATTTGTTATTAAGCTATAGTTCCACTCTTTTCTGTAGGTGTGCCGATACAGGTGTGTCCTATCTTTGCTCGAGAGTGGAAAGCATTAGTGAAGCTAGTAATGGTCAGAGCCTTATAGCTTGTGAAGAAGAGAGAATTGTTCCTTGCAGGTATGTTACTATTTTCTTTTTGTATAAACTTGATGTCATGCATGTATAGCTATCATCTCCTGCTTCAACCTTCTAACGTGGTATTATAGGCTTGCTACTGTTGCATCAGGAGCAGCTTCGGGAAAACTATTGCAATATGAGGTTGGTGGTCCGAAGGTTTCAGTCCAAACAGCTTATGGTGTGGAGGTTGAGGTAGGACTAATTTCTATCCTGAGTAAACCATCCACTATAGGTCTCATATCAAATTTCTTTCCATATATCAGCTATTGCATGGTTATGTACTGAGTTAATAGTATGCATTTTTGTATGAGATGAAAATCACTGTTGACTTATGGTTTATAACCTTTTTATTATCAGGTGGAAAACAACCCATATGATCCTCGGCTCATGGTTTTTATGGACTATAGAGACTACATGAAGCATGGAGTTCCATGTTTAGAAGAACAATATCCAACATTTTTGTATGCCATGCCAATGTCTCCGACGAGAGTGTTCTTTGAGGTTTGATCATTGCATTCATAAATGTTTAAATTCTCATCTAGAATCATTTAACTTTTGTAGAGAAAATGAATATCAGGAAACTTGTTTGGCTTCAAAAGATGCTATGCCCTTTGATCTACTGAAGAAAAAACTTATGTCGCGGTTAAAAACAATGGGGATTCGTATTACAAAAACTTACGAAGAGGTATTTTAATTTGATCCTATATCTTCTGAATTTGATGTTTTATTTTTTTTATTACTATTAGGGACGAACAAAGGGGATCCTTGTCATCAGTCTGGTTAATGACCTCCCCTCAAGTGAACATAAATAAACTAATTTCTCACAGTTCCTTTAATGAACTTACAATTAAAACTATGTTAATGTGATACTGCAGTACTCCAAAAAATTAGTTTGGCATTTTCAAGGGAGGTAGTAGGCTTTTCAGTCAGAATGCATGTAATGCAGTGACGTCACAGCTCGATTTCCTTGCAGGAATGGTCTTATATTCCAGTTGGTGGTTCCTTGCCAAACACCGAACAAAAAAATCTTGCATTTGGTGCTGCTGCTAGTATGGTGCATCCTGCAACAGGTGCGATGAGTAAAATAAATTATTTTCTTTAATTACTGTTGTTGAGTGTTCTATCAACTTTCCTCTTGCAGGCTACTCGGTGGTCAGATCTTTGTCTGAGGCTCCCAAATACGCTTCTGTAATTGCAAAAATCTTGAAGCAGGGTCAATTAAGTTATAGGAATATGCCAACCAAAGGTTAGTTATTATTGTCCATTAAGAAGTAGTTTAGTTTATTATTTTTTGCCCCTTTCTCCATGTGTTTATCATTCTCTTTAAAGGCTTCACAAGGCCAGGTTACCAGCCAATCCTTGATTGATGGGATGGTAACTTAAGCAGAATAATGTGTAGTGGTGTTAATGATTTTGCTAGGTTACATGTTTTGAGATTTAGCTTGTACTTAGATTTCTTATTTGTTTCCCTTGTCAGCATGGGATTCTCTTTGGCCGCAAGAAAGGAAACGACAGAGATCGTTCTTTCTCTTCGGGCTAGCACTGATCTTGCAACTGGATATTGAAGGCATCAGAACCTTTTTTCGGACTTTCTTCCNATCATTTTCAGCAGGATCATGATGCCTGTGAAAAGAAAAAACCTAATCCTTCAAATGGAAGGAAAGAAAGAAAAAAGGTATTGTTTTTTCTAATTCTTTTCTTAGTTTCATCAGTTTTTTAAAACCATAACATCAATGATGAGTTTATTGGAAATATTTACAGTGCATCTCTTTCTCCCTTGGGAAAGTTTTTTTTTTTTGAAGTCATGGTTGTGATTTAACTAAAAATGGTACAATGAGCATATCCCGAGGTGGATATACCCTGAATATATTGAAGACCCTGGCCCACTTTAAAAAGGCAACAAAATTGCAACAATCAAAACTGCGGATGATAAGTTAATTCTCCATGAACAAGCAACAAATGGCAAATTCTCATTTCTGTGAAACAATTGAAGTAATTCTTAATATGAAAAGTGACTGCGCGCACTTTGCATATTGAATTTATTTTTATTTTTTGGTTTAAAGTTGACTGTCCAGTGTTTGTTACGTTTTGCAGAAAAATAAACGAAAGAAGCGAGCTGAAAAGAACAGAGAGCTCGGAGTTAAAAGGTTGAAAATACAGACCATGACAATACAGAAACCTGTAGCACATTGTCGTCATTATCTTAAAGGAAGGTGCCAGGAGGTTGAACTATTATCTTTCTTAGTCTAATTTAACTAACAGGAGTTTTACTACCTTGATCAGCATTTTGCATTACATTCCATATGTTGGGGCTTTGATTTCATGCATATCACAAAGAGTACTAACCTCTTCATTGATTTTTGGTTAGTCAAGAGTGATGTCTATTAGTGTTAGTCTTTGGTTCCTCCAAATTATTTCATCAATATTTTTCCATTTCATAGACTTATCTTCACCGGTACAATTTTTTGAAAGAGTTCAAGATAAGAATTTTTTTCCCAGTCTTATAGCCTGGTTATTCTGTTTTTCACAGGGGGAAAAGTGCAAATTTTCTCATGATGCAGTGCCTTTGACTAAATCCAAGGTATATTTTTTCATGGTTAATTTATAGACAGAGTTAAAAGTTTGAAACTTCATGATTTTCTAATAAGAAAAATATTTATTTTGTTAATTCTTCCAACCTGATTATTAGATGAAAGTTTGCAAAATCTTAAGATCTTATGTATGTAAAGTACTGCCTATTGATAATTTTTTATGTTGGGCCTCATTTCTCTCTTTCTGCATTGTTCTTGATTTGCAGCCTTGTTGCCATTTTGCACGTCATTCGTGCATGAAAGGAGATGATTGTCCATATGACCATCAGCTCTCGAAATACCCTTGTGTTAATTTTACAGAAAAAGGAGTATGCAGCCGTGGTTTGGCTTGTATGTTTTCACACAAGGTAGCTTTTTATTCCACGCAATTTCAAACTTAAAATACCCTGTGAATTATTCCGGATTTCATTTGACTATCTTACTGAGTTCATTTTTCAGAAGCCACTAAAAGAAGAGTCAAAGCCCCCTTCAAATCCGGTAGCTGAATTGAAATCTCCGAAACCGGTCATTTCAGACACTAAAAAACAACTAGATAGTCCCCATGTCTCCAAGGAAAATCCTAATTTTTTGTCTAAGTATTTAGGAAGTCATTTTCTCAAGGACACCATACAGAATGCGACACAGAATAGACAAGAAAAAACTTCGCAGACACCTGTTGGAATTAACTTCCTCTCTTTTGGGAACTCATCATCTTGTCATTCCAATTTTGTTAAACCATGCAGTCCATCTCTGAAAGGTAATGAAACAGGTTCTAACGATTTAGACATTATTAAATCCCCGATGATGCCGAAAGGAATGAGTTTTCTCTATTTCAACAAAGCTCCAGTGGACTTGTCTTCAGATAGTAGTTGTGGTGGTAAACTAGTACAACAAGATGGGGAAGATCCAAAAAGAAAGAACTTAATTTCATTTGGAAAATCTTACCCCAATGATTATCGTGATCAAAGGCTGGATAGTTTCTCATCAAAACAGAAAAATGGTATAGAGTCGTCTGATAAGCTCCAGAACATGCTACAAACACCAGTCTCATCAGGACAACCTTTGGCTGATAGCTACACATCTAGAATATATAAAGGCACGACAAACTCAGCTCAGAAAGTGCTTTTGTCGACCTTTGCATTTGCCGCTAAATATGAATCTTTAACGAAAGTGAATCAGCCCATCGATTCTTCTGCTGCAAGTTCCGTATTTGAAAAAGGACAGTGAGGATTTTCAGTTCCAATGGAGATCACTGTTTGATTCGGTTAAGACTTTTTGGATTTTGTCTATTGGTCGGGCAAGCCTAAATTATCCGAAGAAAATAGTTTTTCCATCAGAGAGATGTGAAAGTGATAGAATGTATCTTCTATGCATTGCCTACTCTCTGCCTTAACTTGAAAAAGGTAATAACTTGGGGTTGTTGTTTCGAATGTGCCGTTTTGCCTAATGTCTACCAATTAGTTACTGAGATGAATTATTTCTTGCTGCAGTTCTTTTGTGGTTATGATGGGCCATCTCGTCATCTTTCTCGATTTTATAACGATGAACTTTGAGTAATCTTAATGAAAGAAGTGAATTCACTGCGCCTTCATCGAGGTTAAGTCGCTTTCTAGAAGCATCCTTCGAGAGACATCCGACACTGAACGTGAATCCCAAGGTAGGACTTCTCTGATTGCCTGGTTTACGTCCTTCGTTAGCTTCTGGATTGACATATGGACAATGAGCTTCCTTATATGATGCATATCTGTTGATTATATTTGCTAGTTTCTTTTAGCAATGTACAATTTACTGCCAATAAATTAAGTTCTAATTTGATCCTTCTCACTAGTCAGTGAAGGGGCCATTGCATGAATTTGATTTCGCATTATTTTCCCTTCTGTACTGGAAAGCAGAAACATTAGTTTAATCGATTTGTCTATAGCTATATCTTTGCAGGTGCACTGCCGGAATTCATCATCGCGCTCTCTGTCGGTGTTGTCTAATACGTAGCACGATGGAGATTACGTCAATCGGTATGGAAAATGAACTTAATAAAATGTAGGTTCTTCTTATGGGATCAAGAAAAAAAAGAAAAATAACAAATATTTTCTAAGTATTTATGAAATTTTCATATTACGGATTAATTATCAAACTTATTAGTTCTAAGTTTGCATCTAATAGTGTCGATCATTTTGAACTGTTATTAATCAGCAAGTGATAAGATTAGTTAATAGGGGTTAATTAATTTCTAAATCATAGAATAATAATGTAATGATTTGTTTAGTGAAACCAAGTTCGAACAAAATTAAAAATTGCCATGCTCTCAACGCGTGCCATTTGATTTACAAGAGCATGGCGGGCCCATGGGTATCCAAGGGGGAGGATTTGCCATTTTCCATCNGTGGCTCCGACGCTGCGAGTTCGGCGGCGACGGAAAGTACCGGCCAGCACCGACGGCTGTGGGTGAAAGACAGGTCGAAAGATTGGTGGGAGAAATGCAATCATCCAGATTTTCCAGAAGAGGAATTTCGTCGAGCTTTTAGGATGAGTAAATCGACCTTCGATATGATTTGCAGAGAGCTCGATTCAGCGGTTGGGAAGAAGAACACGGCTCTTCGCGATGCAATTCCGGTCCGGCAACGAGTTGCTGTCTGTATATGGAGATTGGCCACCGGAGAGCCCCTCAGGCTCGTTTCTAAGCGATTTGGTCTGGGCATTTCCACTTGTCATAAGCTTGTTCTTGAAGTTTGTTCCGCCATTAAAACAGTTCTCATGCCCATATTCATCCAGTGGCCGGAGGATCAAAGAATGAAGAAGACAAAGGATGAATTCGAAGCAGTTTCTGGGATTTCAAACGTTGGTGGAACGATTTACACTACCCATATTCCGATTATAGCTCCGAAAGTAAACGTTGGAGATTATTATAACAAGAAACACACAGAGAGAAACCAGAAAACTTCATATTCAATCACAGTTCAAGGAGTTGTTGACTCAAGAGGCATTTTCTCCGATATTTGCATTGGCTGGCCGGGATCCATGTCCGACGAGAAAATCCTCGAGAAATCTGCGCTATACGAAAGACCAACGAGAGGGCTTCTTAAAGATGTCTGGATTGTGGGAAATTCAGGGTACCCATTAATGGACTGGCTGTTAGTTCCTTATACTCGTCAAAATCTGACATGGTCCCAACACGCGTTCAACGAGAAGCTCGAAGATATTCAGAAAACCGCCATGGAAGCGTTTTCGAGGTTGAAAGGGAGGTGGTCTTGTTTGCAGAAGAGAACGGAGGTGAAATTGCAGGAGCTTCCAGTAGTTCTTGGAGCTTGCTGTGTTCTGCATAACATTTGCGAGATGAACAACGAAGAACTGGATTCTGATCTGAGATTCCAAATCTTTGACGACGAAATGACAGCTGAAAACAATCTCAGACCTGGATCTGCAATCAAAGCAAGGGATCACATAGCCCATAATTTGCTGCACCATGGCCTTTCCGGGACTAGTTTTTTATAGCGATCTTAGACTCCGGTTTTTGACATTCTTCGTCGGTTATACATCTTTCTTGTTCATACCCATGTTTGGAATATGTTCATTTGTTTCTTAAATGTCTTGTTTTATTTGAGATTTGTTCGGTTTGGTTCCCATGATCAACCCACTTTTAAAATTGGCTCAAACACGCAATTCTCGACCCAGGTGTAAGATTGCTAATAATCTAATATTATATCTTAATTTTTATAAACAAACAAATTAAAGAACTGACTTCTAGAAACTGTTTTTTGGGAAAAGTTTTCAGACCCAGTGGAATATGTGTAAAGCCATGTACTTTTGCAGCGATTTTCGTAGCAGTTTTTTTTTTCCTTTTTTCTTCGATTTACAGATTTAGGGGAGTGAAGCTGTTATTGAAAGAGGGTGGATTTTCCTTCGATCCCAGTTCACCACTTGCCAAGAAGGTTAATTCTTCTTAGCTCTCTGTTGGTGAATGTTGTAAGGGGGAAGGTTTCCAAATCCGACTCTGCGCCTCCCCCTATTCTCCATTTTTGCTCTCATCTCGAGATCCGCCGACCCATCGGAAAATCGGCCGGCGATTGAATTTCTCTTCCTTGCTTCTATTTCCAGGCAATTTCACCCCCTTACTTTTGGTTCTGCTCTATTTCACTACCTATGAATTTGAATTAAGGCTTGATTGCTCAGGCGTGTCGTGATTTCTTCTCTGTCTTGTTTAATCTTTCATTGGGTGCTGATTTCTTGATATAATTTTGTTTGATTCGCGTCGCTTGTAGCTTTTGGTACTCATAATTCTTCGATAGCTTCTTGAAATTTACGGATTAAGCTGCTTATACATGAGCAGGCTGGGGCTGAGAAAGCTTATGAATTACAGAATTTGATGCATGCAGTTCATTTGTTGGTTTCTGCTGATAGAATTGAAACTCTTTTAGATTTCATTTGATTATTTTCTAGCATCTATCATTCGCATAATTATAAATGATGCGATTGAGGAGAACGTGGATGACCAATTCTTTGGAAAGCAGCACAGTAGAAAGGGCAGTCGTGGACACTAGTGTCTATGTGGCTATTTGGGCATGTTGTTTGATTAAAATTCTGGTCTTTCTTGTACTTGTCCGAATCTAAAGTTTGGTCTTAGATTTGTGGTTGTTCTATGAATTTAATTTCTGTATTCCAATTCAATTTTCCAATATCAAAATCCTGGTTTTATGAATGCTTATTTTTCATTTGAAGCAGGTGTATGAAGAGGGTTATATACACTTGAAGTTTCCTAGCAAAAAAGCCTAGAATTTATAGCTCATATGATGGATCAGGGTACTCTTCTTTTTAGTTCTTTTGAATTGCATTTGTTTTTGACGAAATTGATTTGATAGAGTTGATTCGTTTGCCTCTAACTATGAATTTGGATTATATCAAATCTCAGATCCTAAAATCGATGAAGTTGGGACATTGAGAAAAGGCCTAGAACTCGTTAAATCAGTCTCCGACAAACATCTTGATCTTTTAAGGCCATCTGCTCGGTGCTATTCGATGTTTAAAGGCATTGTCCCTAATCATCCCTTGATTCATCTCTTTAACATATTAAATGCATTATTTTTCTCGTATATTTGCTATTTCTGATCTATAATATACAACTATTCTCTCGCCTTTTCTTATCATCCATCTTTCACCACAATAATTTGATTTGGAACATTCTCTCGCTCTTTTCCCCGTTATTTTCTCATTTTTCAATCACTCAATTCATTCTTGCCATTCGAAGCTGCAATCCACGAGTTATTGTCCTCTTAAGAATCCAAAAGTTTGCGATTTATGCGAAAGCTTGAGATTTGTCTACTTGGTTTATAGGGCAAGCAAAACATGCTCAAAACCGAGAAAAGGTTAAGTATTCGCTGATCAAAGACGTGGAGGATCATCAACAAGGGCTGTATGACAAACCACTTCCATGCTTTGGATGTGGTGTCGGATGGTTCTCGTAAGCCAACTTTCTTTCTTCTTTTTTTTTTCTTCGTTTATAGAAACTAGAATATCTTCCTTTCTTTCGATCGTGCTTCTGATGAGTCGAAAATGATGTGAAATTGTTATAATATCTTGTTAACTTACCGAAAATTCAAAAACAAAATACAATTTCGAGGAGATGGTTAATTTGTTTGGTCTTCTATTTCAGTTTTCTATCCGGTTTTGCTTTCCCTCTAATCTGGTATTACGCCACATTTCTCTACTTTGGAAACTATTATCGAAAGGATCCGAGGGAGCGAGCTGGACTAGCAGCCTCCGCAATCGCCGTAAGATTCTACGAATCAGCTTCAATTATTCTTCTGATTCACCCTTTTACAAACTCAGCCTTCCCAAATGCAGGCGCTCGGGTTCTCGGTCGTTATACTAATAATAGCCGCCTTTCTTCTACTCGGCCTCAAATGAGCCTCATCAAAGAAATCCATTGAATGTTCAAAAGAGAAGGCGATTGATTGATTGGAGAAATCAGGTTCACTGTTTTTTGGCTTCTTCATCTTTTCGTTCATGTGAATAACAGAATGAGAAGGAATATTTCGACGAAAATGTTAAATATTACAAAGGTTTTTTTATCTGAGATAGATTTAAATTGTTGTATACTTTTAGTTCGATCAAATAAGTTACGCAACTCGGAGCATCGAGTTCGAAGTAAAGTCGATGACCATTTTTCCCCGAGCGAGAGAGTGGGATCGATGATTGCTATCTAGAGAGCTCGAGCTCGATACCTACAAGCAAGCTGTCTGTGGTCATCCACCAAGCTTCAAATTACATCTTTTTTCACCTTTTTTCTTTTTCTTTATATTTTTTATTATGAAAATAAATAAACAATTTTTCCACTCACCCATTTTGCAACTTGACCTTGTGATATCTCTAACGTGTTCTATTTTTCGAAATATCAAGCAATTGAAAGCTTGAAATTGGGAGGAAAGTAGAGGGAAAATGGTCAAAATTACATTTTTTTTTTAATTTAGGGAGAAAGCGCCATCTTAAAGCTATGTTTTTTATGTTTTCACTTTGAATAATTTCAATCATTGTGTCCACCGTCCAATTATTAATCGTATTTCCATTGGGTTTTTACTAATTTATTTAAATTAAAATATAATTATTTAAAATTTGAATTTTAGGTTGCTTAACATTTATATTGACCATTATAATAAAGTATAATGTAAATTTCATTAATTAATTATAATAATAAAACATTATTGTCGGAAAAATTATTTAAGGTTGGTATCCTAGTATAGGCTAGCTTAAAACACACGCTCCACCGTTTGTGCCTTCGGTGTAACGTTTATGGCATAGCTCACGGCGACGATCCTCCGCCACCATGGGTCGCGCCGGCCGCCCATTCTCTTCTGCCGTCCTTCCTCTGCCTCTGCTCATCATTCTCCTCCCGATCCTCTTCTTCGTTGTTTTGTTCTTCTCTGTTCCCCCGATTCTCTCTCTTGTCTCCGACGTTATCCGGCCTTTTACCGTGAAGAAAAGCTGGAACTCCTTCAATGCCTTCTTGGTTCTGTTCGCGGTTCTGTGTGGAGTTTTCGCTAGGAGAAATGAGGATTTATCGACCTCTAATGAGGAAGAGGAAGCTCCTGTTCTTGCTTCGAGTAAAGGAGTTGAAGAGCCGGCAATGGCGCCGTGGCCGTTTGGGCTGCCGGAGAGGAAATTTCATGAACATCGGAATTCGTCTCCGGAATTAGGAATTAGTAGGTTGAGAAGAAGTAGCAGCTCGTACCCAGATCTGAGACAGTTGTCGTTGATTCAAAATGTCGATGATAAGTCTCAGTTCAGATTCTTCGATGATTTTGATGTCTATAGGCATCGATCGAGGTCGCCGGGAAAGGTTATTCCGGTTGATACTTTCAGGCTTCGTTCTTCGCCGACAGCGCCTCCGCCTCCACCTTCGGTCGCGGGACTGAAACGGAGTCGAACTTATCACACTATTCTTGGCGGTAACGATGCGGCGGCGATGATCGGAGAAAAAAGAGCAGGTATCACGAGAATTCAAACGCCACCGCCTCCTCCGCCGCCGCCGCTTCCTCCGTCGCCTGCTCGAGCTCGAGCAGAGGAGAAATACCAGAAGGGGGAGCGGAAAAAAAGCAATGCGAAGAAAGAGATAGCTATGGCATTAACGTCTATCTATAAGCAGAGGAAGAGAAAGAAGAGAGAAAAGACGCATAAGGTCGACGACGGTGTTGCTTTATCTTATACGAGGCCTCCACCGTCACCTCCGCCACATCCGCCGCCGCTACCTCCGCCGTCGTCGGTGTTTCATAGTTTCTTCAAGAAGTCAAGCAAAAGCAAGAAAATCCATTCAATTGCTGCGCCACCGTCTCTGATGTCCGTGGTGGCTTCAGTTCAGGCGCGTTCATCTAAAGAGAAGTACCCGATCCCTCCTCCGTCACCACCGCCTAACGACGTCCGGCCTCCATTGCCGACGAAGGTTAACAGTGTTCTCCACGGAGACGAGACTGTAAACACCGGTGGACAGAGTCCGTTCATCCCGATTTCTCCGCCGCTGCCGCCGTTCAAGATACCGGCGATGAAGTTTGTCGTCCGAGGAGATTTCGCGAGGATACATAGCGAGGAAAGTTCCCTCTGTAATTCCCCAGAAAGAGAAGCTGAATCGCCATTGATAAAGGAGGGTTTTCCGTCGGTGATGAAGATTGAACGTAAACACAGGACAGCATTTTGCCCCAGCCCAGATGTGAACACGAAGGCCGATAATTTCATCGCAAGGCTGAGAGATGAATGGAGGTTAGAGAAGGTGAACTCCATGAAAGGAAGAACACAAACACAGTAGCACCAGCAATCCTATACTTCCGATTGAACTAGGAAACACAAAAACAGATTGATTTCTGCTTAACACTGAGCATAGACGATCGAAGAAGAAGAAGACTGGATTTTGAGTGGGTATTTAAAGATCAACCAGCGTGATCAAGAACTGTGAAAAGAGAGAGGATGAAATGGGTCTCTGGCTGTGTTTATTTTAATCACAAACAGGGTCGTCAGATTGTTGATTACAGTGGCTCTGTTTTTGGGCTGCGTTTGATTGTTTGAAGTAATTGATTCTTGTGGAGTGACAATTGAAAAATGGACGACCATAATCTCTGAAACCCAAATCTTGCACTAAAATAAAATAAAAAACACGAAGCATTTCCGATCGATGAAAACTGAAAAGCAAAACATAGATTTGAACACGAAAAAAAGGGAGATATCCTGGATTTAGGATTTGGGAGTCTTGACTGATAAATAATTGTTGAGGACATCCATTACAGCGCCAATCTCTGCTTTCACCTCCAATGGCGGATTAGCGAACCGACAACTCATCTCTGAAATCGTTTTAGAATGATAATCAATCTTCGACTGCGTGAATTTCAGCCCATGAGCAGTACTGACCACCACCGTCCGATCAGTCGGCTGAATCACTCCCCGGTTTCTCAGCTTAATCAACGCCGTCAATGCAACTCCGGTGTGTGGACAGATGAACATTCCGGTTGAATCCGCCTGAGCCATTGCGTCCATTAATTCTTCTTCAGAAGCTTCCTCAACAATTCCGTTCGAGCTCTGAAGAGCGTAAACGGCTCTGTCGATGGACACGGGGTCCCCGATTTGAATGGCGGATGCGTGAGTCGATTTCGCTTTCACTGGTCTGAATTCTTTCCGGTCTGATTTGTAATGGAGGTAAAGAGGATTAGCGTTCGCCGCCTGAGCGCAGACGAGGCGAGGAATTCGATCCACAAGCCCTAATTCTCTGCACATTTCGAATCCCTTGTGAAATGCGTAGATATTCCCTAGGTTTCCGCCGGGGACGATGACCCAATCAGGGACTTCCCAATTGAATTGCTGAAGAATTTCAATGGCGGCGGTTTTCTGCCCTTCTAATCTCAGACTATTCAACGAATTGGCCAAGTAAATCGGGAGCTCCGATGTTACTTCTCTGATCAGTTTCATACATCCGTCGAAATCCGAGTCGATGCTTATGACTAACGCGCCGTTGGCGATTGGTTGAACCAACTGAGCCATGGAAATCTTGTTCGCCGGAAGGAAAACGATCGACGGAATCCCTGCGGCGGCGCAGTAGGCGGAGAGGGCGGCGGATGTATCGCCGGTAGAAGCACATCCGACGCCGATGATTGGACGTTTCATTTTACGTAGACGGTTCACTTGACTGACCAAAACGGTCATTCCCAAATCCTTGAAACTACCAGTATGAGATATCCCACAGTGTTTCACCCACAAATCGTTCATACCCAGGAATTTTTTTCCAAATCGTTCGGCCCAGAAGAGATTCGAGTTACCTTCGAAAGCGCTGACGATGTCATCGGAATGAATCTCCGGCAACACCCACTCCTTCTTGCTCCAAACGCCGGACCCGTACGGCCAAGTCGTTTTTCCGACTCTCGAGTCAAAGAGATTCCTCCAATAACCGCCGTCAAACTTCTTCAACGCATCCATGTCGTGCTGCACGTCAAGCAAACCGCCGGAGCGGCTCCGGTAGACAACCTCGTCAAGCGAATACCACTCCGGGGAGTCAAATCCGGCGCCGAACGGCACGTATTTGGCAGAGAAACTCCGGCAGTCATCTCCGGCGATAGACCCTTGTTTCCTCGCATCATACTTGACACCCTCCGCCGGAGACCGGCCGTTTTCTTGAACTAACTGGGGAGACGAGCCAGAAGAAGAGAAAGCAATTCCGGCAAGCGAGGAACGATGCCGGAGAGGCTGAGATTGAAGTAAAGGGTTTGGTTTTGCAGAAAGAGAGGTCAGCGAGGGATTGAAAAGAGAAGAAGAAGCCATTATCGAGAGCGGAGAAGAATGGGTGGCGGTGGCTTACAAAAAGAGTGGTTGCAGGTAACAACGTTTTCCACACGTGTTTTCGTGTCTCATTTTTAATAATCCAAGTACTGTTTCTGGCCACTAACCCTTATATGGCACGTGCATTAAAGTCAAACTTCTGACTAAGACTCTAATGCACGTTTCAAATCTCTCTAAAAATCTTCTCCAAATTCGACCCGAACTGGCCCGGTCCGAACCACCAATTGAGGTAAAGTTAGGAAATTGATGAACAATACCAACTAACATGAACGGGTATATCGACTCACATCGAATCTTGGACACCCGGAGTGATTCAACCAATCTCGAAACCCCCAACCAATCCCGAACCCCCTACTTTCTGGCAACAATTAAGGAAAGACGAAACGAAATTTCAAGAGTTTCCCACCAAAAGATTTATGTGCAATCAAAAGTTAATAGACATTGTTAAGATACAATGTAGAGTATGCAAGGTTTGACAAATGAAACATAGGAGAGATAGAAAGCTCACTTCAATCTATATTATAAAACAAGAAATGAAAATTACATTTTACGTAAATTATCTAACCTTGCCTGCAGATCACTATCGATACCACCATCGTCATTTGCCGTTTCAACTTGTGGTGTCTTTGTCTGCGCCGCTGGTGCAGCAACAGCAGCTGATGGAGCATTCACAAGCTGTCCAAGAAATTCAAAATGAAACATAAATTGAAGAAATATAAAATGGAACGATATCATGAAAGATAGAGAGGGTCGGGATGAGGCGAAAATACCTCTTGATTGACATTAATTCCTATTTCATCTAGGACCTGGTTCACCAAATCTTCTGTCTCTTCTTCTTCCTCGTCTCCTTCCAAAGCATCATCTATGGCGTCTCCCATTACTTCAGTTGTCAATTCCATCTTTTCGTTCTGCATCTCGAATTCTCGCATGATTTTCTGCAACGATGGAAGGTTCATGCGCCTATTCATCTGTCCCATTGCCTTTGTTACTCCTTTCATCGCCTCTCCCATTGCTTGTGTAGATTTTAATGTCTGCAAATAAGGTTAGATATTCAAGCCTGTGACAGTATGTATTTCTATCTCTATTTTGCTACATTTCAATTGCAATACAATCATTGATCCATTTTGCGAGAACGAAACATCATCGAGCATAAAAAGAGGAGCTTTAATTGTACCTGGATTCTGAGAGCTACACCTTGAAGTTGTGATTTAAGTTTGTAAAACTTTTCAATCTGATGCCTAGTTCGAACAAGATCTTTAGCCATCACTTTCACTGCTCCCTGAAACAAAATCAATACTTCAATCGAAGTTTAAGTATGAGACCCTTGAATTTCATGCTACTTGAACAACCAACATAGGCTTTTACACCAAGTAGAGGCGAAAAACCATTCTTAAGTTTATTATGGATAAGGAACTTAACAGAGCACTTCCAAAAAAAATACAGATAAATGCTATCAAAGTCTAAAACTGGAGGATCATGGGCACAAATATATAACTTAAGTGAAAACTAGAATATAATACCATTTGGCCCTGCTTGGCACTTTTCTTTATTTCAGCTATTAGCTTCTTCTCCTGAGTTTGTAAAGCCTGTCTCTCCCTCTCTATTTCTCTAATGGACTTGTCCAGCATCCGTTTATTTTCCCGCAGAAGTTCTGGAGCCACAACAAAGCATTCAATCATAAAAATAACCAGTAAAAGTCCCAATAAAACATTCATTTCTAATGCAACATATCCATCAGATTTTCTATGTCCTCTTTCACCAATAAGATTTCAATTTAGACACCCAAGCAAAACTATCCATCTCAAACAGGAACTAATAGAAAGCTGAGTTTCTATTTAAATAAAATAACGATTTAAACTGAACCCAAGCAAATGAGGAGAAAAGTGAAACTGAAGAATCCTAAGTCTGTCCTTCATTTCAGAATTGAAAAAAAGAGTTAGCTGATGTTTCGCTAAATAATGAGTATTGGTCACTTATCACGCAAAATTTCTAGCACAAAGGCCGAGGTAAATATCCCTAAAAGTAATTGTGCATTTCTGTTCCACAGAATGAATTTCAGTCAATTCCTTCACGCTAATATAATGGAAAAAGAAACACAAACACTCGACGCCAGATCGATTAGCTAATTTCAACATTAAAGTAGTTAATTTAACAACACGCAGACAGGGAAAAAGATACAAATTGAAGAACTTTCACTTGCTTTCGAAATCTGAAAAAAATTGAAAATACAAACTCAATAACACTCGATCTTCTCAAATTCATGGATTTTACAACATGTATTAATCATACACGGCACATTCTACCAAAAATAGAAAAGAGGCTTCAATCGGTGTACAAACCTGCAGGGGTTTTACGCTTGCCGAAGAGAAAACTCATGGCGATCAATCAAAGGACTAAAGATTTTCAGATTTTTTTCGACGAATGATTTCTTCTCGTTGGCCGATTGACTCCGATCAGGTCGTCTTATTCGTTGCGCTAGAAGATTTTGCCGCGTCCAAGGCTTTCCTTCGTCGCGTTTACGCGATGGAGTGGTTAGAATAGTTCGTTGTTGAACAATCAACGAACACGATTCCTACACGTGGCGTTAGAAGACGGTGGGACCCATTTCTATCTTATTCCATTCCATATTTGAATAGATGTTTTGCTAATTGCTACAGACAAAGCCGGACCGGATCTAACAGTGGATGGTTGGGCTGCATAAGTTCGGTTTTTTTCTTGTTTTACATCTGAATGAAAAACCAAATATTGGTTCGGTCAACCAGAATTAGTAAGCTCGTCTGAGTCTTTGGTTTTAAGTTTTTTTATTATTTGTATGATAAATTTAATAATTTATTTTTTATTATAAATACCTTTTAAAAAAAATATTTAATATTTTAATAATGTGTTATATCTTTTAGTTTCGTTCGCATCAAAGTTTGGTTAAGTTACTTTCGAAAAAAGAGTTGGGCAGAATTTTAAGTTTATGTCGACCTAAACTTATGATAGGTCAATCAAAACACATATAGGTCGATCAAAAATGTAAACAATCGACCATAAATATCTAGAAATATAAAGTCACTAGAAAAATCAACTTAACTCATAAAAAGGTCGATCAACACTACATATAACTCGATCGAAACTCAACCGAAACCAACTTTATAAATAGAAAGAAGATAATTCAAATACGCGAGATTTTGGCCCAAGAGAGACGATGTGAAGCGCTACTAAATTTTTTACTCACACATGATATATGTTCATTTGAGATTTTATTTTCGAAGTGTGAGTGAGCATTATTGTAAAACAGTAACCCAATTATTTTGAGCGTCAAAAAATTATGAAATAAGAATGACGTCTTTCGAAAAGAATAGTCATCGAATGAATTGATTGACACCCTAAAATCAATCATGACTTTCTCGAGATTGATAATAAATTTCAAAGTACAGTCTTTGAACGCGAACGTATGCAAAAGTTAGGTTGAACTACGTTAACAAATCAGTTGTATTTATCTTTCTCTTACTCTTTAGTTTATTGCATTAATCACATAAAAAATTAAAATCATAAAAAATTAGTAAACATAGATCACTTCTTCTTAAGTTTAATTTCGATACTACAAAAAGTACAAGAATATGTGTGCATGACTCCAAGATGTTACGTTCAGTTCCAATTTGAACCAAACCGAGTTCAAAACCATTGTTATAAATGATGGACGTGTAATTCCGGATTCAGAGACAGCTCGACAGAATTCCCAACCCAGATCACTGTTCACGCGTTCACACGTGGGTATTTGCTCCAGTGCCAACCGTGTACAGATATGCACGTGTCTCTTCC
>QAOC01025691.1:29996-70343 GCA_003255005.1 Begonia fuchsioides | reverse complement strand
AAAAAGAGTAAAAATAAATTTTGTATTTCAATTTTTAAAAAATAAATTAAATTGGGCTTGAATTTTTAAAAAATAAAATTTGAGGTCGTACCTCATTCGTCCGAGTAAGACATGTTATGCGCTCGATAGGCCCAAAAACTATAAATTCGCATTGTTTTTCCTATTTTTTATCTCTCTGAAATCGTAGTGAAACTCTGTCAAATTTTTTTTTTTTTTGCAAAAATGAATTTCGGTCGTGTAAAACACATTAGAATCGTTGGACAACATCGCGACGATGATAAGAGATCGTCTCAGCCCTCAGACGTTGGAGACCGTCATTGGGTTCCTCATTCGCCGTTTGTCGTTAGAAGCACGTCGTGGCGAATTTCGTTCCATTGCAAACGAGAAGATGTTTAACAAAGTCTTCTCGGTACGGTCGGTCATACCTCCCAGACCAGTTGTATTCGTAGCATTTGAAGACTTGAAGATTCAGCAGATGACTGCTGACATCGGGTTGATTGGTATTTTTGAGTTATCAAGCCCATCAGCGGAGCGATTAGTGCGGTTGTTTTACGCGAACCTCGTGGTATCTGCTGGCAGTGGTAATTCAAGGACGTTTATGTTTGAGCGAGATGTGGTCATTACACCGAAGCACATCAACCAAATTATCGATTATTCAGATGAGTCCGAGAATGGGCAATGCGAGATGTATTACAACTCCGCTCAGGCCGCACGTTGTATTGTACAGGAGGCCAGATTATTATATTTTAGACAAATTCAGGCGTCGGATAGTTGAACAGATTCGTTGGTAAAGCCAAAAGCGAACGAGCTCAACGTGATGACTCTGGTGATCCAGAACATGATATCTCACAAGATTCTTCCCAGGGACGGAGATCGCGAGCTGGTAACTTATATGAACTTATATATTATGTATTGTCTATGTACTGGAACCCGGTTTAACCCGAGATATTTAATTTTGCGTCATATGAGTGAGATTTATAAGGTGGTTAAGAAAAACCTTTCGTACAGAGTTTTAATTACAAAACTTATATTCATACTATGTGGAGCGATTCCTCATAATGAGGTGATGAGGGTGCCCCGGGCCCAAGATGCTTTCGATCGTCGTCAACTTGGGAGGATGAGTTTGATAGAGTTGGGCGATACGTGGGTCGACAGGAGAGACATAGCAGCCGCCCGAATGCACTTCGATCCAGACGTTGATCTTCCCTCTCAGGATGATTCACTGAATTTTACTCAGATGCTCACTCCTCCCTATGCTGACATGGCAGAACCGTCTTTTGGTGGGATATCAGGACCTTCCGTACCTTCGATAGGTGGGATGTCATGACCTTCTGCACCTTCGATAGAAAAAACCCAAAATTTAAATGAAATAGAAAAAAAAACTTAAGAGTTTAAAAAAAAAATAATACAAAAGACCGCATCAGATGTCTGCAGGAAGATCAAACTAACTGTGTGAAATTTATTTTACTTTTTAATTTAACATTTAAAAAAAATATTTTTATTAACTCAATAATACTTAAATAACTTAAAATTTTTATTACGATAACACTATAAAATAATATTGTGAAAAGTTTGAATATATTTTTACAATTTATTATTATTATTTATTTTAAATAAAAAATAATTTATTAAAAATATATATTTTGTCGACAAATTTTAAAACTATCAACATAAGCTTATATACTATTGTTCCTGATAATCGCTTTCGATTTAGATTTTTTTAAAAATATTTTGCAACTTCAAATGACAATATTATACAAATTTATCTTTCAAGTTTTAGAATTTTTCTATGAAATATGTATTTTTAGTAAATTATTTTTTTATTTATAATAAAAAAAATTAAAATAAATTATACTATATTTTAAACTTTGCAGAATATTATCTTATAGTATTTTGAATGTGTGGTAAAAATTTCAAGTTATTCTAATATTATTTGGTCAGTAAAAATGTTATATTAAAAAAATAATTTGGGCTGATGACCGACCCTCACGTGGACGTCCAACGTGATTTTTTTGCCTTTTTTAAAACTCGAGGTTTTTCTACTTATTTCATTAAAAAAATGAGGTTTTAATTAAAATAAATATTAATTTATGTTTAAAAGAAATTAACTAAAAGAAAATCATGCAACCTAGAAAAATGAAAGAAACACGTATTAGAGCTTTGACAAACTAGTGGAACATTTAAACAAAATTGTAATTGTAAGACGTTAATATGCTTCAAAGTATATTTTTTTATTAGTAAAAAAAGTTTAAATTTATTATAAATATCATCCTATTTCAATTAATAAATTGATATTTATCTCAAAATATTTTTAATATTAGCTAAGATTTAATAAATTTCAAGCACTACCTTTTGAAAAAAGCTATAGTTAAGTACTAATGATGATTCAAGGAAAAGAAATTTTCAATTATTGAATTATTAAAGGATTTTAGGTGTGTTTTTAACTTTGTAGCGTACCATTTTAACACATATTTTGACGTGACAAGCTGTGATTGGTACGTTAAATATTATAAAAAATTATTTTAATTATAATATATTAAATTTACTTTAAGTAGACTAGTCACAACTCGACACATCAAGATGTATAGTGAGAAAATAAACTTAACATTACTCGTTTGTTATTTTACGATTTTCATATTTTCAAAGATTTGGTATTCGAAAAGCTTGGTTGAATCACGGTGATGACATCTTTGACAAATGCAATCGTTTTAATATGGTCTACTTTGTCCAGATAATCATGGAAGAAAAAAGGAGAGAAGAAGAATTTTATTCTAATTAATTTTATTTTATTGAGTCGGATATTCAAGATTAGGAAGAGGAGGAGCCGCGGAAAGGTCAAACCTTTTTTAATGGTTAGATTGGAGAAAGCTCAAACCTTTTTGATGCTTAAACTTTTTTATTTTTTAAAAGAATAGATTTTTGGATATTCAGGATGTAGAACAGTCGTTCGTTTCGTTCAGTGCTGTGTCAAGTTCAAACCTTTTTATGAACTTTTTTTTTTACTTATTCTGTGGTCTGAAGAAGTTGCCATTTGCCCGAGGCCTCTCTCTCTCTCTCTCTCTCTCTCTCTCTAAGTTGTGCTGTTGTGTAGACAGTGGAGCAGAAGGCGAAAGGAGGAGACGATCTGTGGAGGACTGAAAAACCCATCCGTTTCTCGTTCAACCTTTCCGTGAACGGTGGGTTCTTGATTAGACGTCTTACATTTTTTCAAAGTTTTGGTGTGTTTGGAGTTTGATTTCTCAAACATTTTCTGGTGGGTTTTGTTCTTGTGTCTTGTGAGCTTCTGTTTGTGTTTTGATATTCTCAGGGTTTTCCCCATTTTCTGCTTTTTTTTGTAAGTTTATGATTTATATCGTCTGTTCCTGCTGTTTTCGAGAAATCTTTCATGGTTTTGTTCTATCTTTCGTGGGTTTTAAAAAAAAGGAAAAGAAAAAAAAAAGCAAAAAGTAGAAGCTAGTTATATCAAGATTTATGTTTTGATCATTAAAAGAGAAGGCTAATATGTTGATCGATCGGGACTATTGGTCTTTTCGTCTCTATTTCTTCTGAACAATCCATTATTTGAGCTATTTTTCCATCTTTTTGTGCTGGTCCATTAGATCGAGCTTGTTCTTCAGTACAATATCAAGAATACGACATGATTTCACATGTTTGAGTGGGCATTACTCAACTAAGAAACTTCATCTGTAACTTGTTCTTCCTGGATTCAATTTTTTTGCAGCTGACTTGCAGTGATTGGATCGAACGATTTGGGATTCAAGAAACGATGCCAAGCCAGCAATGGTTTGCACTGCCAGTGATTTACAGGGGTGGAAAGACTTTCCAAAAGGCCTTCGAGTTCTTCTCCTCGACAGCCATGCCGATTCCGCAAAGGAACTAAGATCCAAGCTCGAAGAAATGGAGTATATCGGTGAGTCTTCTTTTTTTTCGATCGATTTCTCTAAGTTATGTTCTTATTACAGGCGTTTTGTACAATTGCAGTTTACACGTATCGAGATGAGAATGAAGCTCTCTCTGCAATCGCTAACCAGATCGAAACTTTTCATGTCGCCATTGTAGAGGTAGATCCCCATAATGATTTTGTATGATTCTTCGATGTCATATCGATTCGTTTACATTTGGATTCGATGATTCATTGTTTACAGGTTAGTGCCAGTAATTGCGAAAGAAGTTTCAAGTTTTTAGAGTCTGCAAAGGATTTGCCAACTGTTAGTAAGTTGAATTCCTCCAAATTTAGTATTATGATTGATACCATTCCTTTTCGATCGAATTGGCTCGATTGATACCATTCCTTTTCGATGACAGTGACTTCCAATTTCGATTGCCTAAATACGACGATGAAGTGCATAGCTGTAAGTTTTGGCGTAGTTTCTTTCAAAATTTGATAAAAAAATCCATGTTTTAGTTAAGAATTACGATATTGATTAAACGATGAAATCTACGTATGAAATGGTGCTAATGTCTAATTTAACCTTCAGCTCGGTGCAGTTGAGTTTCTACATAAACCACTTTCCGAGGACAAACTTAGGAACATTTGGCAACATGTTCTTCACAAGGTCGTTTTTGTTACCATATATCGATAACTCATTCAACTACTCTCAATCAAAAGGTTAATGTTAGGATTTTACCTTATTTTGATACTCTCTTAACTTACCTTCTGACGTGTCGAGTTTTGATTGATGCAATAAATATTATAAATAATTATTTAATTATAATACATTAAAAATATTTTAATTAGACTAATCAAAACTCGATACATCAGATAGTATGCTAAGAAAATAAACGTAGTTTTACTTTAATAATAAAAAATTGATCTTTCGATTGTTTGCAGGCATTCAATGTTGGGGCGAGCGGTCTCTCGGTTTCTCTAAAGCAGATCAAAGAGTTGGTACAATCCATACTTCAACTCCAAGCAGAAAATCGAGACGATTTGATGGAAATATCTGTAGAAACTGATGCTTTGACGGAGAAAAATGGAGAAGAGAAGGTTTCGGAAGGTATCAATCACTATCCCGCGCCTTCTACCCCTCAATTAGGAGGAGGGCGATTAGTGGACGACGAGGATTGTCAAGAACAGTCAAACCATTCGTTAGAGAAATCTGTCGACATTATTTGTGATGATAACTCGCATGTTGAAGATGCCCTTCAAGTCGAACAAATCGAGTTATCGGAAAATAAAAAAGTGAAAATGGAAGAGGAGTCTTCTAATCTTCTCCTTCGTAACAACGGGATTAAATCGACCGATCTCGAAACTTCGTCCAGGACTAGACCTAACCGGAAAAAAACCAAGGTGAGCCTAATCGATTCAAATTTTCTTGCCCCTTTTATCATTTTTACCCCTACCCATTGTAAAATTCGAACGCAGGTTGATTGGACATCGGAGCTTCACAAAAAGTTTGTGAAGGCGGTGGATCAGTTAGGCATCGATCAAGCAATTCCTTCGCGAATACTCGAAGTTATGAAAGCAGAAGGTTTGACTAGGCATAATGTCGCAAGCCATCTCCAGGTTGTTTTATCAAAATCCTTCGGATTAATCGAGTTTTTTGACTCTCGATCTTTGACGGGTAGTTTTTGCGCAGAAGTACCGGATGCAAAGGAGACAAATCTTGCCGAAAGAAGAAGAGCCTCGATGGACAAATGCGAAAGATTCGACGAGGAGGATTTGCACTTACTATCCGCAAAGGCCTATAATGGCCTTTCCACCGTATTATACGTACAATTACAACTACGATCCACAGAAAATCTCGAGCCCGGTTTATCCGATGAGGGGACAAATTGCAGCTCATCGAGCAGGAGTTCATGCATGGACCCGGCCTCCCTACCGTCCTCATTGGCCACCGCTCGATGCTTGGCATTGGCAAACTTCGCAGGAGGTGATATTCTTCATCAAGAACGCATCTTTAGGATTATCGTGTGTTGATGAATTGTGACATTTAATGTTATTCGTTCAATATTTCAGATTCGTGCCGATGCATGGGGTTGCCCCGTCACGCCGCTACCTCATAGCGGATACACTACTTATGTTCAAGTGAGCGGTTTTGACGATTTTAGAATTTTTGATCGTTTGATGTTTGATTTCTATAAACGTGTATTCTTGCCTTATAGAACATTTCAAGTTACCACGACCCGAGCACGGCTGATTATGGCTTTGCCATGACACATAGATCGGTCGATCTTCAACCGGTAATTTCTTCTTCGCATGTCTTGTATCGATCCATCCGGATGAACTAAACCGAACCGGTTTTTAATTGGAATTAATGTTTTGAAAAGTGCAGGACGAGGAGGTAATAGACAAGGTTGTGAAAGAAGCAATGAGCAAGCCATGGCTGCCGCTGCCTTTGGGGCTTAAGCCTCCTTCGACGGAGAGTGTTTTGACTGAGCTCTCCCGGCGAGGCATCTCCGCCGTCCCTTCTCCCTTCCCCGGCTATAAACCACCTCGCTGACGGCGGGCTCCGGTTGTCTGGGTCCCACCACATCACACGGTTCCGAATCAAGTGGCTGCAAAGTCAGCGTTTGACATGACTGGGAAGTAGATGAAAGAGCGGTGATTCTGTGCATTGCGGCAGCAGGCTGTGAACGAGATGAGCGGCGTGTCATTCGCCG
Source organism: Begonia fuchsioides (assembly GCA_003255005.1). NCBI lineage: Eukaryota > Viridiplantae > Streptophyta > Magnoliopsida > Cucurbitales > Begoniaceae > Begonia > Begonia fuchsioides. The sequence goes on along the minus strand of QAOC01025691.1, from coordinate 63,740 downwards.
CGTGGGTAGATAATAAACCGTGTGTGAGATTTGTGATTGTAAATGAAAGTGATGGACAGCGCACCTAATTTTGACTGGAAGGATGGGATTATTAATGGATTTCAGCTTTTGATCTGACGCTGATAGTGATAGGATTCACCTCTTTTGGTGGGCGGGCATGCACATGATCTAAACACCTTTAAAACTGGCAAGTGACGTCATTCAATTTCTCAAAATGTTACCAAAGATCTATTATTTCGATTTAATTTAGAAAATTTATTTATTAACTAAATAATAGTATATATCAACTTTTATTTTATTAATTTAAATTTTGAGATTTAAATTTATCAAACAATTATATTTTTAATCACTTTATTATATGCTTCGAATACAAATTGCGACTGCTACGATTATTTTTACTTTTTCACAAATACGACTAGACTATCGTAATATAAATGGTTCATCGGGAGACTTGAAGAACTCGACCATAGAAAGTGGACATCCCTTTCGGTTAACGTAGAATATTAGTTTGTGATCTTTCTTTTTTTGGCGGTCAAACTACCGACTTTTAATACGTATTTCTAAATTTTACAAACACTTTTAGAGTGATGATAGACTTATCTCATTATTCTATTTTTTTATTTATACGCTGAGCTGCCAAATACTGATTGGACCAAACCAATTAACGTATAATGAGTATATTCAATTATTTATTTTGGTTATTAACAAATTATGATTTTACATGTTGACATATCAAATAATTATTTATTTTAGTCATTTTTCTTGTAGACGTTGAAATATCAATCATCGATTAATTCATGTTAATAGTATAAATAATTATTTATTATATTTATAAAATTAATTTTAGATTTACCTTAACATTTAAGAAATATGTTTTTTTGGATTATTTTATTTCTAATAGGTTATGGATGAACATGGTGTCGGAATTGTGACCTAATAGTTTGGAGATTTCTTATCTCGTAGTGAGCCAAAATCATACATACTAGCAACCGAGTTGAATCGAACTAAACTGATAAAATAGACATTTAGTTTTCCGGGTCAGAACGAGTCATGAGTTAGTTTCATATTAAAACATGGTTCAAAACTTTTATGCCTCAAATATCGAGACCGAGCTATGAAATACGATTCTTTCATCCGAGTAGTCTATCTCGGCTTGCAAAAGGGTAAGAATGGGACCAAATCCACGATTCGGATTCGAGCCACAATTATGGTCTAATTCTCCCCACTTCTTTACTCAAAGTAACGAGCAAAGTCGATACCCCTAAGATGGAGAATGATTCGGAAATAAAAGACTTTTTATTTTTCTTGAAGAAAAATTGAAGGTGACGTCATAATTATGGATTCTTATCCATTTCATTCTATGTTAATTTTTAAATTTATTTAGTATTTTGATGCTTATTTCCGAAAGGTCAAAAGTAGACGGGACAAGATAGTGAAAGGTCATTGAGAACCCATAAAGCTAATGATAGACAGCTAACAAGGAGGGTATTTTTGTACTTTGCTTTTTTCTATAAATTTATTTATTTATTTATTATTTTTAGTGGCTATTAACTTTTAAATTTGTACAAAAGTCAATTAATTTGTCTAATTTCTCACATGTCAATTATTTTCTTTTGTTTTACGAAGGGACGCAGACATCACAACGTGACACATACCGTGACAATTAAATAGAAAATAGCTTGTTTATCTTAGTGAATAGCGGGTAACGATTGTGGGTTTGAGATCGTATCGAATAAATATTACGAATTTAGACGATTATTTTTGTCTCGAGAGAGAATAAATCGGTAAAAAAACAAAGAATTTTGGACCGATCCGTACTTGGAAAATAACAATTAAAATCAAGATTTTGACGGGAAAAATGAATCTCAAAACGATAAAAATTCCATTTTCTTTTCAAGTTGCAAAATTCATTACTTTCGATAGTGGATTTCTCTATCTTTTGCTCTCAATCAATTTTACGATATGCTAATCATACGACTTATGATCGGCACAATGCCTATTGTCTTTGTTATTATCGCACAAATGTTTGTATTGGAGATAAACACTCGACTTCGATAATTAAAATAAAGTTTTTTTCCTTTTTCTTTTCATATAATAAGAACTATATACTTGAAATTTGTTATCATTGTTAAAATAATCTTTTATGTACAAACGAGAGTTCGTTCGGTTTTCATCGACAATCGAACCCAGTTGAATCGACAACATTTGTTCGATGCAGCTTCAATTTTAAGCAACATTGGAACCCGAATGAACACATGATTAAAACAAATGCGGATCGAACCATGTTGTCGATGGTTCGATTTCAATTCTTACTTTCAAAACCAAAACCAAACCAAACTGAATAAAATATCGAGAGTTTATTAGATTTGGTCTCGATTTTCTTCATCCAAGACTACGATTGTAACTTCTGACCCAATCTGAACCAAATGAAATTCGCCACGTGTAATATAATGCAATAGCATTATACGATTTTATTCTTAGATGTCACGCTAAATTTCGAGTCGTGTGACTCGTAATTAAGAATAAAATTAGAATAAAATTCATATAGAAAATAATTAAAATTTCATTCTTTTGTCACTACCACAATTAAGGACACCAACCGTACGTGGCAAGGGCACGTGCCCTAAGAAATTAGGGAATCCCCTCGACTGCCATTAGGGTTTTGCCCCATTATCACTATGGGTCTCAATTTATGAACTCTCATTTTTATGATTAATAGATGTCACGCCCTCCTCATTTATCTACCCATTTCTAGACCCTCTTCTTATGTGGGCCCCACTTTGTTCTATGCCATCACAAAAGCATATCGACTTTTCGTACATGATAAATACGTTTCGTTAGGGGTCGGCAAAATCGTACCAGATCTTATAGTTTCGTCACTATTAACTCTAATTGCTACCTCCACAAGAACCGAAGTCTATTTTTCACGTTTAAGAATAGCGGGTTGGACTTTGATCTACGATTTCACGTGAAAAAACCGAACTATGAGCTACGAAATTCATCGTAGGGTGATTACTGTTGTAGAATCGAACAAGATCTCGCGATACATTGCGATGAATGTATTACAAAATTTTGGTTCGAGACTTGCTCTTTTAAACACAATCTACTTAGTTGCAGTAGCTTGTTCCGCATGAATGTCGATATTGGTCATGAGAAGATAATATTAGAAATATTTTAATATTTTTATTGTACAATATAATGTACTAAATATTCACGAGTCAAATTAAAATGAAATTAAAACATCAAATTACAAAATAAATTTATATTATATTCATTGTACTAATTATTATTTGACAAGTAAAAATATAAAATAAATAATGGAATAAATATGTATTCTAAAATTATATTTTGCTTGGTCAAGTTGCATATTAGAATCGAAGTTGGTTCGGTTATAAAAATCTAAAATCGATAACGAACCATCACTAACCTTGGTTTTTTGGTATGGTGCAAGTTCGATTTTTGGTTTAATTGATTCGGTCCGCTTGATTTCTGGTTTTTTATTCTTCTTGGATTCGGCATCGGGTATTTGCTTGTTTTAAAAAATCCTTCAATGTTAGACAGCTAAAAGCCTAAAACCAAGTGATAAATTATTGTACATAATATTCTATAAATAACTGTAATTTTATTTGACAATATAAACATTAAATAAATTTTAGGTTAATATTTTGATTTTTTTTTTAATTTTAATGTTGTTTTTTGGTTTCGTGCAATATTTAGTTCAATATTATAGAAAACCGAACCAGACCGATCCGAATTTCCACCCAAACCGAATCAGCTATTAAAGTGAAATGAAGCAAGGGTTCTTGAATATCTAAATGAACGGCCTGAAAGATGCCACCTTTCCCCTTGTGATTCTCGGGGAAGACATCGCCGGAAGCTTTTCCGGAGTCTGGTTTGTTTCTTCTTTTCGAAAACCCTCCACCCCATTTCCTCGAAATGCAGTAACGAAATTGCTTTTCCTCAGATTCACACATAGTGCGTCGGCCGGGCCCACCCCCTCCGGTGGGCCCTTCTGAAATCTCCGTTCAATGTTCAAGCTTTCCCTTTCTTCTACTTTGTCTTAAACCTAACAAATATCCGCCAGTTTTTCTACATTATTTTAATCATGGCGGATTCCAGTTGAAATAGTTTTTCGTAGTTTTGGCTGGAACCTGAAATCAAAATGGAACCTTCCTCCTAAAGGTCGACAGCTGTACTCTTGTTTTTGTGATCGAAAATCACAGTTCATTGCTCACCCATTTGACTTCTCATTTCATATTTTATTGCCCATCTTTTCGTTCAAGCCTTTTTTTTTCAGCAACTTTGCCTAGGTCGGTTTGCTGCAAATCTTCTGTCGTGGAGGTATTGCCCTTTTCGGCTAATTTTCATTTTCCTAAACTGTATTTGATCGTTAGGACGATTTTTTATGTCTTCTGGGTGTTTCTCTTAATTAGTCATTGAGTTGGCTTCTCTGTTGGTTCTTGAGAATTCTGATCGAATGATTGATGGTTTATTTCCCATCATTTGAAGTGTTGTTTACTGAAAAATACACTCATATACTGTAGATTAATCAAAACTAGTTGAATTTTGTTCATTTTCTTGTGGGTTGATTCGGCTATTGACTGGTTCATGTTTTCAAACTTGGTTATTTCAAAGTTTGAGTACTTTTTCTGTGCTTTGTTAGTGGCTTTTTATTCTTCCATTTGCAAATTCCAAACAAGCTGCATCATTAAGACTGTAGAAAATGATAGAATTTTTTTAATAGATGTGAAAATGATTGCCATTTTTTAAATGGAGCGACTTTTTAATTAACATTGTTTTTTCAATTATATACTTTGACGTGTAGAAGGACCATTGAACATTCTACAGTTTTTTTACAAGTTGAAGTTGTGGGTGTCTTTTAGATATGTCCATACTTCATCTGTCTTTTCTCCTTGGTTTTAAATTGTTTTTCTTTTAAAATAGCATCAGCTTACCTCTTAACCTGGACTTGTAATGGTCTCCAAAAGTTCTTTTACTTTTTTGTTTTCATGACCTATAAAAAGCCATGAAAGACCTCCTGTAGCTACTTCAATTTTCAAGACAGTCGAAATTCATCTCCTGGCAATGAGAACAAAGCGAGGAAAACGATCTGAGGTGCAGTTTTTTTGTGTTCTTTAAGATTATTGCATGTATTCTCAATGTCTTATTTGTGGTTTTGTATTTGGTTTCAGGCTTTTTGGCCTTCTTTGGTGATGAAAAAATGGCTGAATATCAAGCCTAAGGTGTATGATTTCAGCGAGGATGAAATCGATACCGAAACGGAGAGTGAAGATGATGGTATCTGTATATTTATGATTTTCGATTTCTAGTCGAATTAATCATTCATTTTCTTTGCCTGATTTTGCTATTTGGATCTTCTCTTAGCTTCATCTCTTAAGGATGCAAAATTCGATGTGGATGAAGATCATCTGCAAAGAGTACAGGGGAACAAATTCGTCTGCTCTAGCCATATTCCAGGCAATCTTCAAACCATTTATATTTCTATGATATTGTTTCAAATCAATAAATCTATAACTTTTGTTCCAACGTATCGTATTTCCTCTTTATTCGATCCTAAACTACTTGTAATTATTGGTTTTGTTTTACAGATACTCCTAAGAACTATCAGATCAGGCATCGTAGAGGAAAATCAGAGACTCTGAGAGTTCAATACATAAATACTAAGGATGTGAGGTTTGTATGTGAACAACCTAGTGTTGATATTATGATCTTTGAAGAACAAGTTATGATTTTCATTTCTTAGTCGGAATCTTGGTTTTCTTTAGGGTTACGATAGGCACTTGGAACGTTGCTGGACAATCCCCGAATGAAGACCTCACATTAGAGGATTGGCTTCAGACAGAAGAGCCAGCAGATTTATATATAATTGGGTAAGAAAGTATAATGATTTTTATATTTTTTTTTACCTATGATTCCAATTCTGATTTTATGATTTTATTCTCCCAAAAATTAGAACTGGAGTATGAATCACAATTTTTAAAATTGGGACCCAAACTGGACTGAAACTAACAGTTTCCGTACAGTTTGCGGTCCGATCCAGAATTGCATTTTCCTTCTTATTACCCATTCTGGTGCTGGTTATTTAATTTTTTTTTTTCGTTTTCTTCTAGTTTTCAGGAGGTTGTTCCTTTGAACGCTGGGAATGTGTTTGGAGCGGAGGATAACCGACCAATTCCAAAGTGGGAGGCGATCATTCGAAGAACTTTAAACAAGTCTTTCGAGCCTGAAAGCAAACACAAAAGCTATAGTGCCCCGCCTTCGCCTGTCATGAGGACATCTTCTGTCGAAGATGTTCTTGCTGACCAGGCCATTGATAATCAATTAGACATGATGACCGAAGAATTTGACCTAGAACAGCATGGTTTAACTACCCAAAATCTACAGTTGAAAAGGATTTACGGCCTTGATTATGACTCTAGATTGGACTGGCCAGAGCAGTCATTAGATTCAGTTCCTCAAGTAGTCTCTTCGAATTCAAAACTCCGACGAGTATTCAGCAGCAATGGTAGAATAGGCTTCAATGCGATTGAGAATCATATGTCCCTTGGCCCTCATCAATTTGCTTTGAATGTTTCCGGGTTGAGAAGATCGTACCATAGTTCGGGAAACTTGATATCGATCTTGAAGGAGCAGAAAGATAGCGAAGAAGCGATCGATTCTCTCTCTCACGTGAGTGATAGTTTATTCGAAGAGGAAGACGATGCATTCTCAGATGGGCTCGTGGAGGATGAAAATGGCGGATTGGCAACCACGGACGGAGCAAAATCGCGTTCTAAGTATGTGCGCATAGTCGGAAAGCAGATGGTGGGGATTTATGTGTCGGTTTGGGTTCGCAAGAGGCTGAGAAGACATGTAAACAATTTGAAAGTTTCTCCAGTTGGGATTGGTCTGATGGGTTACATGGGAAATAAGGTTAGCCATTTCTTTCTAGTTGATTCGCCTAAAAGTACCTAATTGATAATGTGACCAACAAAGATTACATGGTAAATATGTGAAAATATGATCAAATATTTCTGTCTCAAAAGCAAAGTCATCGAGACATGCTTGTCTCGAACATGTCTCGAATGTGATTGGTTTACACATCTTTACCAATTATCTAAGAAACTTTGGGGCTTTTGATGCAGGGATCTGTTTCTATCAGCATGTCCCTTTTTCAATCAAGGCTGTGTTTTGTTTGTTCTCATCTAACATCAGGTCAGAAAGATGGGGCCGAGCAGAAGCGAAATGCAGATGTGAATGAAATACTAAGGCGGACCCGTTTTTCGTCTGTCGTAGATGCAGAATCAAATCAACCTCAAACCATCCCATGTCACGAGTAAGCATTGCAATTCCACTTGCTTGGCAAAGAGATCGTTGCATGCAATACAATTAACTTTTTTTTTTTGTTAGGTAATTCTATGTTTACGTTCTTAACATACCTTCTGACATGTCGAGTTGTGATTGAAAGAATAAATAATATAAATAATTATTTTAATTATAATATATTAAATATACTTTAATTATTTTATTCACAACTCGACACGTTAGAAGATACGTTAAGAAGATATGTTTAGAAGGTAAAACTAACATTACTTTTTTTATTATCAAGGCTGCATGAAAGTATCATGGCTAGGTGTTTGATTAAAGACTCGATGAAATCTAGATTAATAGGAAATGCAAAATACCAATTAGGGAGAAATGACATCAAAGTAAGGAAGTAGATATAAATCAAAAAAATATTTCAAACAATGAATCATCTTTGCTCACGACTTGTTTCTTAACATGAGCAGATAATTTATATTCCTTAAGTTTATTTTTAATCATCTTTGTATAAACATAAATTTACTGGTGCTTCCGCAAACAGCAAAATATTCTGGTTTGGAGATCTCAACTATCGACTTAATATGTTGGATTTGGATGCACGGCAACTAGTAAATCTCAAACAGTGGGATGAACTCATAAACCATGATCAGGTAAGAAGCAAATATCTTCTACATGTAAGTATCTTTTGCAAAAACTTTACTGGGTTAAGATCTTTAGGAAAGATCTATTTTTTCTATCATTTTGGATACTCATAATAATGAACTATCATGCTTGGCAGCTTAGCAGAGAACTTCGCAGTGGGCGCGTATTCGAGGGATGGAAAGAGGGAGCTATAGACTTCCCGCCTACTTATAAATATGAAATCAACTCTAGGAGATATGTCGGAGAGAATCCAAAAGAGGGAGAGAAGAAAAGATCTCCAGCTTGGTTAGTCTTGCTTTCTCAAAACTGATAGGATGACAGATATCAGATATCTATCAAAAAGGAAAAACAGATACTTATCCTACTATTTTATGAGTAGTTGATTATCCCAAAAGATAAATTATTTGTGGAAAATCAGAGACTAGGGAGATTAGAGAAATTAGAGAGAAAACAAATCAGGAGAATTGGACGAATTAGGGAGAGAGAAAATATCAGCGGAGGAAGCAGCATCTTTTATTCAACATCAAATCGTGACAATCTAAATCGGTAGTTTATTGTAGAAGGATCTAAATAATAAGAAACTAGTAAATACACTAAATATCTAAATAAAAAATGCAACTGAATTCTGCCTAGAAAAAATTCTTATTTCAAACATTAGGAAGAAATCAGATGCAAGTAAGAATCGATTATGATTGGAAAGAATGGTGCAGGTGTGATCGGATACTTTGGCATGGAAAGGGAATAAGACAGCTTTGTTACAAGCGATCCGAGAATCAACTCTCGGATCATCGGCCAGTCAGTTCAATCTTTGTGGCAGAAGTTGAAGTTTTAGACCGACGAAAGCTGCAAAGAGCACTTAACATCACAAGCTCAGCAGTTCATCCTGAAATTTTCTTAGAAGAATATGATGAAAGATAACAAATCAGGTTAAAAACTTGAGTTTTTGTGAAAAATGTTTATTAGGAAGTCAGATAAGCTAAACTTAGTCTATTGGGGTTCTAATTTGGAAGAGTTCTATAGGAAAATCAATCCTCTAGAGTTGTATTTTTGCATCCATAATACCAAATGAAATGTGAAATATGTTGTAATCTTGTTACAATTAAAAGATACAATATCCAATAGTATGAAATTAGTGTATTTGTGCAAAGTTGATGGAAATCTGTAGAGTATGATTGTTTGAAACTGTGCATCATTGTTATGATGGGGTAGATGAACAATGTATACTATAAACTTTTGAGAAAAATCAAATATTCGGACGATAAATCTTGGGATTTGAATTGATAGAAGTTCTAATCTTCGGTGATAAGAATACCCAGCTTGGATTGGATTAGTTGTTTCAGTGACCAATAAACAGGAACAACTACAACTATAATGAGACATTAAAAACCATAAGAGTATAAGGAATTTCATAATTGCATGAGTTGTGTTGCCTCCCAAGATTGTCTGTTTAGACTCTTTGAGTCTATCCATTTTGTTTTTTGACTACATGAAAAGGGAAGACCCTAACTTTTGACCATGTTACTGTTCTAATGGAGATTGCCTCCAGCAGTGATCAGCTCTAAAAAAAGGGCAATAATTGTAGCCACCATGTTTGTTTTGAGTTCAGACCTCTAGGCCTCAAAATTTCCTCTTAAAATGGCTCTACTGAGAAGGACAATGAGGTCTTTCACATAAATGTCATTTATCTGCTACATTTCCTGAATCCATGATTTCTCTCTTCCTATAACATGTACATATACAGTCCAGAAAGCATACAAAAGGCTACTTACATTCCTCGTATGCCCAGTATCTCTAATATATTCAGAAACAGACACTGGCTGAACAATGAACAAAATTACCATTTCAAGAGTCATGCAATAGAAGAAGCTCAAGCTTCAAGAATTATGGTGCTAATTGAACATGTCTATTGCCTAGCATCCAAGGTAAAATTTGCATTAGACACCAGAGGTTTTGGTTGGAGAAAACTAGAGTAAAGAGATTCAATCCCAAAACTATGATCAATGACTTGGGTATGTTCATTGAATCAAGATATTCACTGACCAAGCCATAAAAAACTGCTTCTCAAAACTATCCATTTCATCTAGAAGATAGATTAGCAGTTTTCAAAAGAAATATACAAGCAAAAATGATCTGTTCTCGAAAGATATCTCACAGCAACATTATCAATTTTCACAGGCGAGAGATGTTATCGAATCTGCGTGTTACTCAGTCACTGATATATACTTCAAACCTGCAACCTAGAAGCAGCCTTGATAGCTCTCTCCAATTCCGATTCGACTTCACTCGCCTTGCTCATCGGCTTTGTTTTCATTTTCCGGCCACTGCCACTATCTTCCCCGCCATTCCTGTTCATCTTCAGTTCTTCATGGCCACTCTTTTTGTTCCTCCTCCCATTATCTTCTCCACCATTAGCATTACTTCCCCATGTCTCAGACTCAAAATAGTTCTCACCCATCCTGGGTGAAACTGTCTTTCCACCACCAATCGTTTCTCTGTTGAGATTCCTTCTGAAAATCCCCGTTTTCATTTCCTCTAGAGCCTGCTTCATTTCTCTGTTTTCTTTCTCCAGTACCTCTAAATCCCTCTTCATCCAAAAGCAAACACCCTTCAAAACCTCTAAATCATCAGTCTTGTTCTTAACTTCTTTCTTCTCATCAACTCTCTCCACAGTAACCTTGTTGATAGTCAAATACGGCATCTTCTTAGGAAAATTCACAGGGAAATTCATGCCCCAGCGGAAATTCAAAGCCACCCGGTTGGTGACTGGAAAGTGAGTTTTCGCCATAACTGCGATCCCGGACAGAAACTGAGCTCTTTTGCTGCTGTCTTCAACCCACAATTTTTGTGAAACACCTCCAATTCTGTCATTGATGGAAGCCCCACTCGAAGACTCCAATTTCACCTCTTGCCAGCCCTTGGGATCTTCTTGCAAGAACTGATTTCCGAACTTAGAATCTGAATAAGACCTGGAATTCAAATCCACTTCATCGCTGGCGCGAGACCCGGAAACCTGAAGAAGATTAGGGTTGGAAGATGTACACTTTCGGAAACAAAAGTTTCCGATTTGGGGCTTAAAATGGAGAGAGAAAGTCGGAACGACAGATTTAGTGCGGGAGAGAGAGAAATGAGCAGAAAATACCAAAGGGGAACTATCCGGCGAGCCAAACAGGCCGAGGCCAGACTTGAGGAGGATAGAGAAAGGGCCATTGGTTGATAATGAAGATGCAGATGGTGGAGCATACGAGAACTTCAGAGAAGGACCAGATGAGAAATTAGAGGTGAGAGAAAAAGAGAGGTCGGAGGAGGAGTTGGCGGCGGTCGTGACGGCGGAAGTGAAAGGGTGGCTGAATATGGTAACCGGTATTTTCGCCCTGAGCAGCGGATTCTGATCGCTTTTATCGTCGGGTAGCTTCAGGGAGAGCTTCATTTTGAAGAGATTCCGGTGGCCCCGATTTGGTAGAGAGAGAGAGGATAAGAATTTCTCGCCAATGGAGATGACTGATCTCAGTTCTCAGAGCCTTCTCTCTGATCGTTTTACGAAAATAGCACTCTAGCCCATTTCTGAAAAGTAGCTTTTATTGATTTAGATTTCTAAAACTTAAATTTAGAATTTCAATAAAAAATGTGATTTATTTGAATTAAAAATTAATCTAATTTGATTGAACCGATTTTATAAAATTAGGTCGAACTAAATCAACCCAATGATCGATATGATTCAAAATTTTTGGATGATTTCAATTAGGGTTCACATTCAATTTTATAAAATTTAAATTTACAGATTATCGATCCAAACTAACTAAATTTCAATTATATTTTTTATAAATTTTAAATTTAATCTATTACCAACCAATTCGACGGGTCAATTCATTCCAAATTGAAGCTCAATTATATCTATTTCGGACTTAAAATTTTAAATTAATTTCGATTATATCGAATTTGTTTGAATTAGAACCGGTCTAATGTGAGCCAAATGGTTAATTTAGTGGGTTGATCTAATCTGATTAGCACTGAAAGCATAAAATTGGTTTATTCGGGTGTTAATTATTAATCTACTACCATGTATAAATATTTATTAATTTAAGATGATAAATTCAAAGACGACTTTGTTATTGCGATAAAGCTTCATCTCCGATCTCTCTCTCTTCGACGGCAAGGCAGGTTCATCCGCGAAGCTATTGTTGTATTTCGATTTACAGGTCTGTCTCCTTCCTTAAGATTCGGTTATCTGCGTTTCGAATCGTTCTTTGTTGATTTTTTTTTTCTGGTTTACATCCGTAGCTAGGGTTTTATTTGGGGAATGATTTGTCTGATTTTGATTATGTTTTAGAGGCTATAGCTTGCAAATAGATGAGGAATCAGAGTGTTTATATATTTCATATGTTAATTTTCATCTTTATGGTAATATGAAAGTTAGGGTTTTGTTGTAACGATCCGGATTCATTATCTCTATCTTCCTTTGCGAGGTTGAGGGGTTAATGAATTTTTAGATCTGTGTTAATGCTCTGCAATCTGATGCGGAATCAAGAGTTTTAAGGCGTTTATTTTTATTCACTTTCTGTTAACTGCTTAAAGAATACGTGTATTTGAATCTTCTTTGAGAGAATCTTGTATGAATTTCCTATTTAGTGCGTTCCTTTTTTTTTTACAGGTTGATTTTTGTTCTTCACTATGCCGGCCACAGCAGGAAGGGTTCGTATGCCCGCAAACAATAGGGTTCACAGTAGTGCAGCCCTCCAAACCCACGGGATATGGCAGAGTGCAATTGGGTACGACCCATATGCACCCAACAAGGATGAAAACAAGAATTCTGTGCCTGATAAGAAATCTAATTCCGAAGAGCCAGAAACAGAGAATGCCTATGCAAGCTTTCAGGGTCTTCTTGCACTGGCTAGGATAACTGGATCAAATGCAGACGAAGCTCGAGGGTCATGCAAGAAGTGTGGTCGTGTGGGGCACCTTAGTTTTCAATGTAGGAACTTTTTGAGCATGAAGGACGATAAAAAGGAAAAAGATCCACAAGCACTCGAGGCAGACATTCTGTCGGAGTTGGGAAAACTTAAGGGTCATTCAAGTAAGGGGAATGGAAAAAATTTGATGGAGAGTTCAGAGGAGAGTGACGATGATGATAGTGAGAGCAATGATTCAGATGTCGATTCAGAGATTGAAAGGATTATAGCTGAAAGGCAAGGGAAAAATGTTAAAAAGCGAAAACCGTTGAGAAGGGGTGAAAACTCAGACTCCGACGAAGAAGATGCAGGTTCTGAAAGGAGGAGAAGGAGAGGGAGGTCGAAGAAGAGGAGTGGTAGGAGAGAAGCTGAGGACTCAGATGACTCTAATGAAGGTAGGAGAAAGAGGCAGAAGGAAAAGCGAAGCAAGAGGGATGAATTGACTGATGATGATGATGAAGATGAGAAGCATTCTCATCGCAGCCGAGAGAGTAGGAAGGAGAAGAGGAGGAGGAGAAGCCATCGACATTCAGACGATTCTGACTCAGCTGAACCCGGGAGAAGGCATAAACGGAAGAGCAGGAGGGATCCCGACTCTGACGATCATAGATCGGACGATTCAAGGATTGGAAGGGGTAAGAAACGATCCGAGAGGAAGAGTAAAAAACACCATCGACACAGGGAGGAACGAGTATGATTCTTCCAATCTATGCAATTTACAACTTTTATTGGACGTTTTAATCCTTCAGTGTTCGTTTCGGTTGGCTATCTTCAAAGTTTCAATCCCTTAATGTTCATTTTGGTCTTGTATTGTGCATGTAATACGAGAAGTTTGTGAAATTTATATTTTGGTGCATTCTAAAGCTCAGTAGTGATTGTGTGGATTGCATGGTTTGAGAGAACGAATCTGTCCAATAATCTTATTTCAATGATTTGGTCTTGTTTGATTCTCTTTGGAACTTACATATGATGTTTTAGTTTTCGCATGTTTTACATTGAGATATTGTCTCGAGTATGGATTTCGCATGATTTGGTCTTTCTCGTGTCGTGGATATCGTTCTTATGCGGTTTATCGTTCCTGGAGCCCGTCGCTCATAGCTGGAATCTCGGACGATATGTAAGTTTAATTTGAGAAACACGATTAGACTATGATTAATTCTATCTCTATTTCTTGGTTTTTTTTTAAAGTAGAGATTTGTCATCACGTAAATTTAATATCTGTTCTTGTTTCTGGTATTTATTTCAGATACTTGCTACTGGATTTGCATCATTCTAGCTGATCTCAGCCACCGGAAACCCAGAGATCTGAGGTTTGGTTCAATCAAACGTAGAATTTAATATTCTGTATTCGACTATGGATTTAGAGAGCTTCCTGAACCGTGGACCACAGATCGACTCGACTGAGACGCTAGGTTAGACCAGTTTTGTTTCATCGATAAATACATGCTTTCGTATTTCTCTAATCTCTTTGTCGGGTTTTGTCTTCTTTCGGGTGTTTATCGATGGATTCTTTGGATCATGTTTTTTTCGCCACGAGCTTCTTCGTAAACCTCGGTAAACATGTCATCGTTTATATTTCGGGGTAAATGGCAATTGAGACATTAAATTTTAGCGGTTAAGATAAACTGTTATTTGATCTCTCGAGCTTTGTTCGTCGTGTGAAAAAAGATAATCATCGGAAGTGGTTATGCATTTCTTTCAAATTACTTCCCAACTATTTATCTTTGAGAGAATTCTCGAAGGATCCGTTATCGTTCGGGATGTCCACTCGTAACTTATTTATCGGTTCAGTAATTAAAATAAATTATAAATAATTATACTTATATATGAATACCCGTGACAAGATTAAAACGTCGAATTAGAGACTAAATATAACTATGAATAATTCGAAATGCAGCATCGAAGCTCATTAGAGTAGTTTTAATTATCAATGCTCGTTTAGTAGCGTAGCCCCAACTAGAAACGGATAGAATGCCAACTAATTTCAAGCCCTAAAATTCATTCTTCACCAAATAACCAACCACTTTCCTTCATCAATTCTCTCCCAATTTTTTTAAAAATTGCACATTATTATTTTATAATAATCTAATTATTTTATTTTATTTAAATACTATCGAAAATAATTGATATAATAAATAATTAACCTTAATTAATATTTATTTGCATCAACCATTGACACATTAAAAATATTTTACAAATATAAGATAAAAGGTATATTTACCAATAATAGTACCCTATTTTTTGAATATTTTAATTATTAAAATACTATTTATTATTAGACTAATTTATGGGTGGTTGTTGAATCAATAAGAGCATAGTCACCCATTTCATCCTCCATTTCCCACCCCATAAATTGCCCTAGGCCCTTTTCCACATATTCTATTCATTTAACTAATTTCCATAATATATATATAGTTTATTCATAATTTACTTAATTATACCGATAATTATTTACACATATAAATGGTTGCGAAAACGATCGCTAAACTATTTTACAAAAAAAAAAGTCTATTTTTTGTTATATTTTAGTAGAAATACGCAATAGTCATTATCGTTCGACATCTATATGATTAATCAATCAACGATTTGAGAAAATAAAAATTAAATAATTTAGCCGAAGATTGTCGTAGTTAGGTGGGCATGCGAGATTGAAGAATAAGAACAATAGACACAAAAGTTTGATGGTTTGAAAATTAACCTATCAAAGGACATTATATTTCTTTTATTTTCATCATTTTTAAATAAAATAATTAAATAATTTCAAATTCATACAAAAAATAAGACAATATATCAAATTATGATGTCATAAATTATGATAGCATAATTAACTTCTCTTCCTAGCGATGCGGGATCAAATCAAGTTTCATTTTTTTTTCTCTTTTTAAACTTCTAAATTGTTTTAACCTAATATTGTTTTTTTTAATTTTGATTTTAATTATGAAAAAAATAAAGAAATTGGGAATCCGACAATGCTGACGCTGTTTCAAAAGGTCAAGTGGGCCCCAGAGAGGGGATCTTTTTGTCAATCGGTCGTTGACCAAATGATTTGATCTTGGCCCTACATCACACCACCAAAGTTAAGCGCGTCTCTCTCTTTTATTTTTTTTTAGGTAATTAAATATTAATATTTTATTTTTTAATTATATATATAACAAGACCAAATATGCATAAATAATGACCGTTTCTTTATTTAGTTAATTAATTGTAATTAGACTATTGAGTAATTCAACTCAACTCTAATTTTAGTGTCACGATGTGTAATTTATTCTAACTTTGAGTCTTTTTTATATTTCAAATAATTAATATTAAGACAATAAAATAATAATAAGGGGAGTCTTTTGTCGGTTTTTTCTCTCCCTAACAAGTAACACCAAACTCTTTGACTTGGGCTAAGTCACTAACATATTTTATTTTTCTTATTTTTCTCTCCCATTTATACCCCTCTCTCCTTTTTTCTTATTTTTATAATATTGATATAATTAATAAAAAAGAGTTTCCATGGACTTATTAAATTGTGTTGGTCGATTTAGCTCAAAATGTGATCGGTGGTAGTAGGTTTAATATGCCTATTTTCCCCTTTTTTTAAGTCTAAGTAAAAGACTAAATTACCCTTCATGGTAAATAAACAATTTCAAATAATTATAATTGTTATTTTTTTTGTGTAAATAGTAATAAAATAATTTTGAAGTCTAATAAAATTATTTTATTTTATTTTTCAATTTTTATAATTTTCTGAAAATAAAAGAACCTAAATTAACGAATGTTTATTTGTATTCAATACACTTAACACTAGATAAAATAAAAAAATGTAATAAGTTTATAATATTTTAAACCTTTTTATAACTATTGATGAATTAGATTAACTAAATTGATATGCATCATTAAATTAAAAAAATATGTTGACATTTTATCTGTCAAAATTAATATAAAATTTAAAGTATAAATTAGTATTTTTTTTTTAAAAGTATAAAAAAAGTATTCGCTACAAAAACTCTCATAATTTGTAGTATAAATAGATATTCCTTTTTTAATGATTCTCTTCACTTTTAATTTTAGTATATAAATTGAATAATAAAACTATGAATGCAAGGGTATAATTGTCAAGATACACCTCCGGGGTCCTGGTTTCAAACAAAAGGTGACGCGCAATCACCGGAAAGACAAAAAGCCCTTGCAGAAAAAGCATGGTGTGAATCGTAATTGGGAAGGAAGTTTAGGGGTAAATATGTCTATTCTGTGCTAACTTTGATCACATCAGAGGTGGACCCACGTGAAGTACACGTGGATATGACGTGGATATCCCACTAAAGACCTAATGTAATAGTCAACGAAGACCCAACAATTACACCCTTACAAAATGATTAATCAGTAATTAACACTCAATTAAACCTCACCCCCTCTCTCTCTCTCTCTCTCTCTCTCTCTCTCTCTCTCTCTCTCTCTCCCTCTCTCCTGTGTTTTCTCTCTGAGTTTCCTTGTCATCGGTCAGCCGGGAAAATTTGGTGGTGTTTTTTTTCTGCAACCCAACAGTGGTTTTGATCTAATGTGATGGGAAGTGGAGTTTCCAGCCTTGTCTCCTGTCTGAAACCGGCCGACAGGACGGCGGCGCACGCCGGCCATGATTCGCGCCGCCATCAGGACCTCCTCCTCGCCGCCAGGGAGCCTCTTGATGAAACCCTAGGTCATTCGTTTTGTTACGTGAGGTCTTCGGCGCGCTTCCTCTCCCCGACTCACTCCGATCGTTTTCTGTCTCCTTCTCATTCTCTCCGTTTCTCCCCTCCTCACGAATCGGCGGTGCAGAGGGCTCGACCGCCGCCGTCGGAGACTGGGTTCAAGGCCATTTCCGGAGCTTCGGTGAGCGCGAATAGCTCCAATTCCAGACCTGTCCTCCTGCTTGATAGTAATTACGACGATGCCACTGAAAGTACGCTTGGTACTGGAGGTGGCGGCGGCGGCGGTGTCAGGGGGAGTATCGTCAATGGCTTCGAGAGTACGTCTTCGTTTTGCGCTCTTCCTCTTCTGCTGGTTCCGAGAGGCGGAATGGAGCCGTCCGGTCCAATGGAGCGGAGTGGGTTCTTTCTCTCTGGCCCAATCGAGCGGGGGGCTCTTTCTGGTCCACTAGATGCCAACGCTGCCTTCGATGGAAGTGGGGGAGTTCACTTCTCGGCTCCATTAGGCGGGCTCTACGTGAAAAAAAGGCGGAAGAAGCGCGCAACCGGGATTCGTAAGCCGTTCTATCGGAACTCCTCAGAGAACCGGCCGTGGGTGGTTCCGGTGCTCAATTTCGCCGGCCGAAAAAACGTCGGGGCTGCCGGAGATGAGTCGGAGCTGAACCACGAGAGCAATGTTCAATGGGCGCTCGGGAAGGCCGGCGAAGATCGGGTGCATGTGGTTGTCTCGGAAGAACAAGGGTGGTTGTTTGTCGGAATCTACGACGGATTCAACGGCCCTGATGCCCCCGAATTCTTGATGGGCAATCTTTATCGAGCAGTATACAATGAGCTTCAGGGGTTATTTTGGGAGGTTGAAGAAGATGCAGAAGAGCCTCCTTATGTTACTCAGTCAAATGCAGTTGCAGAAGATGCATCAACGAAAGAGGCTGATCAGGTAATTGATAAAAATCCAGCCAAGCGAGTTACATTTCAATCCGAGGAAGGATCGGAGTCTGGACGAAGAAGGAGGCTTTGGGAATTCTTGGCCGAAGATGATCCCAAATATGGGCTTGATCTTTCAGGATCAGATAGATTCGCATTTTCCGTCGATGAAGCTCTTAGCATAAGCAATGCCAGTTCTAGTGCAGGGAGACAATGGCTGCTCTTGTCGAGATTGAAACACGGGTGGTCCAAGCATAAGGAAGGTTATGGAAAGAAGCTATTTTCATGGAGTTTTCGATTGGATGAAAAAGAGAAGGTAGAGGTTGGGAATAAGGTAGAGGAGAAGCCACTTCAAACCGATAAGAAGCGGAAGGAAGGTCCAGTGGATCACGATTTGGTTTTGCAAGCATTATCGCGGGCTTTGGAAGGAACCGAATTAGCATACTTGGATATGACCGACAAGGTACTCGATACAAATCCCGAGCTTGCATTAATGGGTTCTTGCTTGTTAGTCGTGTTAATGAGAGATGAGGACGTTTATGTCATGAATGTCGGTGATAGTCGTGCAATCGTCGCTCAATACGAAACTCAAAAAGTTGGTTTTGATAATGAATCGTTGGAGACAAGAGAAGAGAGATCTTCTAAGGAAGGTATAATGGAGGAATCATCAGCGAAAGAAATTACATCACAAAATGAGTCTTGTCAAGGGACGAATTTGGTCGCATTGCAGCTATCAACCGATCACAGCACAAGCATTGAAGATGTAAGATCGATTTGTTTCTCGAAATCTATCCAACTATCATGGGTTTTTAATGCAGCTTTTTATATCAAGTACTCATCGAAATGCTCATGCTTGATTAAATCTTGTTTCGCATTTACTAAGGCATGAAAAAACAGCTACAAAACCTACTTTTGGAACATTTCTTTCAATATGCAGTATGAATATCTGTACCCTCTCTCTCACTCTATCATGAGAGAAAGTATTAGATATATCAAAGACAGCTTTATCAGATGGCTTTGTGGATCGTTTTGCTTGCCTAAAAGATGATTTAGCTATTTCTCCCTGTTGAAATTTGATCTCTTTTCTGAATAACTATTTTGAATGCTTTCTTGGGCAGGAAATCATGAGGATAAAGCATGAACATCCAGATGACAAACACTGCATTGTTAATGATAGAGTGAAAGGTCGGCTCAAGGTTACGAGGGCATTCGGTGCTGGATTTCTTAAACAGGTTACTTGGATAAACTCTTCGTTCTTAGTTTTTTTTGTCTGACAAGAGTCGCCTTTTCGTTTCTTGATTTTGGGATATTGAAAAAATGTGTCAATCTGTGTGTGGATAGTTTATTCTTTAGAAGCCATATCAATCTGTAAAGGAAATGGTGAAATAACTAAAAAGAATTAGGTAAATGAGTAATTATACATACCTGCCTCTGCTGAGGGTCTCTGGTTTTGTTCTTTTTTGCTGCCATGTTTATGTAATTATACATGCCTGTCTCTGCTGAGGGTCTCTGGTTTTGTTCTTTTTTGCTGCCATGTTTATGTATTTACTGTTGTTGGGAGATCGTGTCTTATATGAAAGAAATAGGCATGGGAGGGCAATTAAGATGGTGAGAAAAAAGAAACGATATACACACACATATGTACTCGTTAAACCTGAAAAAAGTTGTCTACGACCCTAGTTATGTACTGATTAGACTAGGGTCGTAGACAAAACTCCTTTTAAGGTTTAATTTCGAAAATGTTGGAGTAGACAACAAATGTGTTTTTACTTATGGTTTTCATCTTGTACTACTTCACTTGATGAGACACTTCACTTGGTCGTTTTGCCAATTAGAACTCTTCACTGGTCAAAATTCTCATCGGAAAGCCCTAACATGGTAGCTTCAATTATCCCACCAACAACAAACACTTGGTTAAGTGATCTTCTCGTATTGGTAGATACACGTTTTAAATCTCCTAGGTGAAATTATACAGACTGAACCATGTTGTTGGCAGAAAGATCGAGTGAAGTGTCATCTTTATGAACTGCAAGGTCGAAAATCATGATGCTTTTATTTCTCTAAAGTAATCACATAGCATAACTCTAGATTTAATCGTGTATTTGCTTATCCAAAGATTAATTGTTATCTTAGCACACGAACCTAGGTCTCAACAAATACGTGAATGAAGTGAATTGTTGAGTGTGTCTACTTCTTTGGTTGCTTGGGCTGTGCAGTGCTTCAAAGAGTAATGTTAGACTTATCTTCTTACCAAACACTCTTAACTTATATTTAGACATATCGAGTTCTGATGAAAGTAATAAATATTATAAATAATTATTTTAATTATAATATATTAAAAATATTTTAATTAGATCAATTAGAACTCGACACGTCAGAAATTAAGTTAAGAGAATTGGCTAAGATGATAAATCTAGCTTTACTCTTCCTCAAAACATATCATAAACTTCTTCAATGAATACTTTTATACTCTTTATCCCTTTTTTTAAAATTATTTAGTAAGAATATACATCGTAGGAAGCTAACGAACATTTCCTCCATGTTTCTTTGGGTGCAGCCGAAGTTGAATGATGCATTATTGGAAATGTTCCGCAATGAATACATTGGCACTGCACCCTACCTATCGTGTTCTCCTTCTCTTTGGCACCACAGACTTTGTCCAACCGATCATTTCTTAGTTCTCTCATCGGACGGCCTATACCAGTATCTAACCAATCAGGAAGTGGTTTCTCATGTCGAAAATTTTATGCAGAAGTTTCCGGATGGAGATCCGGCTCAACACTTGATAGAGGAGCTTCTATCCCGGGCAGCCAAAAAAGCCCGTAAGTTTCGAGTTATGTTTTTTGATTGAGGCTGTTTTGTTGGTGGATCTTTCTGTCATGATGTTTTATGTTTTTTATTGGTTGAAGGGATGGAATTTCATGAATTATTGGATATTCCCCAAGGAGATCGTCGAAAATATCACGATGATGTAACCGTCATGGTTGTTTCGCTCGAGGGAAGAATTTGGAAATCTTCCGGTAAGTACCCTTGAATGTTTTTCAAAATTGGAGACAATTGCTGATAGAATGATTTTTTTTTTCTGTTTTTTCCCAATTTATTGGAAGAAAATAGGAATTTTGCATGGGGGAAATTTCATTACTTTTTGTTTTTAGTTTTTAATTTTAGAGTCAGAAAATTTGGTTTGTAAATTTGGGCGGGGGGTTACAAATTTACTTGATGAAGCATTATTTCCTTGTGAAAGATGACAATCTTGTAGCTTTAGTTGGTCGATTTCTAGTTTCCGCCTTTTCGGACAAATAGACATTCCAAATTCGTATCGGGAAATTACGTTTACCACTAATAAGATTATTTGCACAAATAAAAAGATTGAAATTTACCAAAGATTAAGATCAAGGCAAAGAAGAAAGAGGCTTGTGCTGAATCCAAGTCTTCAAATCTTCCCTAGTTGCTACAAACCAACCAGCCTTGTCTTCACAAGGCTTAAATGGAGCACCAAGTTGACTAGCATGAGAAGCAAATGAACTAGCCAGCCCTTGAGAAAACCGGTGGGTCCCGGCTCCGGTCTGGGCTGAGAACACCTCCGGCAGCTCCTCATTTCGCTGCACGATCTTCAAAACTGTCCCCATCCACTCTTCGAGAGCGGTTTTGGCTGCTCCGACGGACAAAGATCGGACGTCTAAACACCATTCTTGAGCGTTTTTGTTGTGTAAAGCCGGGTATAGCCCGAATAAGCTCCCTAAATAGAGCAATTCGTGAGCTCGTCGATGGAGATTCTGGTTTCTACAGATGTCTATAAGGCAATTGCAAAAGGGTCTTCTTGCTTCCACTTGAGTTTCACTTAATAGTCTTCTGAACTCTTCTTTCACAGCTTCAAACTCCATCTCTTTTTCTTCTTTTTCAAGTGATTTGATGAAAGAAAGAAGCTTTGGCTTTGTCATGTGCAGACAAGAGGAAACTCTCTCTAGCTCTTCAGTTCTCTCACACAAGGACATGACAGAAAGAAGACATCCACATAGCCGGTCATCTGGTTTAACCCCTCGTCTAACCGATTCGTCGAAAACACGAACCAAATCGTCGATTCTCTTCGATTTTCCTAAGCATTGAATCAAACAAGTGCAACCCATTACGTTTATTTCAATACCCGAATCGTTCATTTCTTCGAATAACTCCATTGCCCTCTCCACATTACCACCACTTCCATGGATGTTCAACATCGCTGTGTAGCTCCAACTGTCTGGCTTCTCGTTCCTCGACCCTTTCATGTCCTCGAAGAGCTTCTCCGCTTCTTCCTCCAATCCAAGATCGGCACACATGTTCAACAAAGTGTTGCACAAAATGAAATCCTTAGGCCATCCTTTCGAATTCATTCGATTCCACAATTCGATTGCGTCTCTTGCCCACCTCGCCTTTCCATAAATCTTAATAAGAGAAGTAAGCGTCTTTTCGTTTGGGGTTATTCCCGATTCGATCATTTCTTCGAACAGATTACGAGCAAATCCTGGCTTCCCGGCTTTGCCCGTTGCCTCTAACAAAGAGTTATACACGACCAAATTCGGCTTCACGCCAAGAGACTTCATCTCTTGAAGAACATAATTGATTCCATCATAATCCCCAGCTTCACCAAACATCTTAGCCAAAACCGAAAATGACACGGGATCGGGTTTCCATCCGCTCGATGTTCCTCTCTCGTACAAACTAAGAACTTCCTCGACCTTTCCTAATTTTCCATAAACATCTAATATAGCAGAATAAGTAATCTCATCAGGCATCAATCCTGTTTTGTACATTCTCTCAAACCACTCAATTGCTCTCTCAAAACGATTGCACCTTTTAGCACAAGTGATAATGGTGGAATATGTGACGTTATCGAGCTCAATTTTGTCCCTTATCATCTCATTGGCAAGCTCTTCAATAATCTGATACTGCTTTCCAAACCTCAAAGACTTCATCATGACATTGTAGAATATAGTTTCCATGGGAAACGAATTCTGGGATTTGATCCAATTGAAGAAAAACAGAGCTTTCTGCCATGGCTTCAAGCTGTTAAGAATCAAAAGCGCATTTTCTCTAGTGGGCAGAGGCTGAATTTCCTCAAGAGCTGAAATGAAAGCCTCTTCAGAGACATCAGCCCCACTGAGCTTATTAGCCAAGGCCCTGAGCTCTCTAATCTGAGGATTGTGCTCATAGGAAGGGCGTTTATGTCTTTGGAGTGAAAGCACAGAGCGCTTGGCCTTTGTAGGGTTTACCCAGATGGAGTTTGGTTTGGATAAGACATGGGTTTGTTCTTGCAAAGGATCCGAAAGAATCGTTGCGGATAAGGGCCCAAGTTGGTCGGATAAAGATTGCCTTTTTTTGGTGGATTTAGCGACGTTTGAGGATGAAGTGGTCGGAGATTTGCAGAAGCTACGCGAAAGAGGGAATCTTTTGCCGTGATTCTTCTTTCCGGGCAGAGAAACGAGGAAAGTCGAGCGGTTTAAGTCGGAATGGTGGCCGGCGAAATGGAAATCCAGACCCGTCGAAACTGTAGCCGCCATGGGAGGCAAACGAGAGTTTAGAGGAAACTGAATTCAGTATCTCTAGCTTCTTCGTCTGCCTTATCTCAATAGCCATTTTACAAGACCAGAATCCGACCCGGATTACAAAACGAACCGGATGCCGGTTCAGTTAAGTAATAAAATTCAGGTTTGGTTGGACATTAACTTCACGGTTCGGTTTGATTTTAGTGGTTTTTTGCATTGTAAACCTTGAATCAAATCCCAGATGGCGTTGTTTCACCGTTACACATGAGTTTCAATTCAGACCAAAATTTGCACTTCAATTAAATTCCCCAAATTTGGTCAAATTCTATTCAACCTTGCCTACTCGAAAAAAAGTTCGAGAAACATGTTTCAAATACATAAACTCGGTTTTGGAAGTCGATAATCGTGAAAACTGAACCAAACTAAGGATAAATTTTTTACCCAAAACATGGCCTAAATAAACCCAATAAAAATCGACCCAGAACTGAAACTAGCCCAAAGTTTAAAATCCAACTCGAATGAAAGAAAAAGTATTCACAATTATTTATTTAATTTTAATAAAATTTCTAATCAAACCAGACCAGACCAAACCAAACCGGCTCGTGTCCATCGTTAGTTTTTCCATTAAATCCTTAACACACTATGCACATATTACTTCCCCTTTCCACACTTGAAAACGAAGATTTGATTTCCATGTCTCGGAAACCAAAATCCGGAAAAGACACGCAAATTCACAAAAGATTTCACGATGAAAAAAGAGAAGGATTAAGAATATACGTTACGGCATTCATGATACGCTACTTTTATCATATGAATACGATACCTTTATTGTACCTTTATCTTACGAGTTTATCCGCACAAAATTATCTTCTCGGACCCAAAACCGCTCGATTTTGCCATTGTCCTAAGCGCAACACATGTTATAATAGTAGAAATGATAATTCAACTTATAAGTTTTAGCTTTTCAAAACAATTTATATGGAGAAAAATGTTATAATTTCATGTATCTCCAAAATCATCTTTAGGGTATGGCCTGCATAAACAGCCATATCAGAAACTAATGTTGGGTAGCTCCTTATGTTATCAGGTAAAAGTTTTTTATTTTTGGGTCATTGAGTCATTGTAATTTAACCCTCTCACAAACTGTCGGGTCGGGGTGTGGGGGCCTTGGGGCGAGTGATTTCGTATTTTTGGTACAAAAAACCAAGCTCCCTCCCTCTCTCTCTCTCTTACTGCTCTCTCCCTCCCTCTCTCTCTCCCTCTCTCTCTCTATCTCTCTCCCTCTCTCCTACGTCTCTCCGGGTGCTGATTTTGTTTACAGTGCAGAGATGGCTTTCAATGGCATCAAGAGACAAAGAAAGAACCGAAAGCATTGGCTAAATAGTGACATTCATTTGGAATATGTGACTTTTCTCATTCTTGTACCCGAAATCCCTCGCCCCATAGCCCCCACATTTCGGCCAGACAATTTGTGAGGAAGTTAAATCACGGTAACTCAGTGGTCCAAAAATAAGATATAAAGAGAGAGGGAGAGGATAGAGAGAGAGAGAGGGAGAAAGAGACTAGTATTAGAAATTTTGCCTACACTGATAAATAATAAATTAATCAGTTTGTTTTTATTTGTTTTAATACCAATGCCACTTTTGATCCAATAATTTGCCTTCCTCGACTAAGCAAACCCTACATTTTTCCACAAATCTCTTTTTTTCTTTTTTTTCTTGCAGAAATTAAAACATCTATTATCATTTAAAATGAAAATACAAATAAATTAAATGAATATTTACTTTTTTCTCGATACTATTGTTAAATATATATTTTATTTTATTTCCAACATTGACAAACCGAAACTCACGAATATCAATTCTAATCGTTCGATTTGTTTGCGCACGACTCTAGTTAATCCGACGCTCGTTCAATGCATACAATCGATAATCATTTTACACATTTTATGCCGATGCTTTAAATATGAGAGCTATTTCCTTGTGACGTTTTAAAAGAAGAGTTAAATTGCAATGTTTAGAATATCAAAATGGTTTTTTTATCTCCAAACACGGCCACGACGAATCCAATCAAATAAGGCAGTTTGGATCGAACTTGTGTGAATTCGGAAAGAAGGTTTTGAGCTTTCACTAAGGCGGTCTTTGGGAGCTCAATTGGGAAAAAGAAGAGGTTACAAAGATGACAACTTTTGAAGCCTTCTATTTTGCTTCCAAATGGGACCAATCATATGCTAATAAGCCTCCAACAACGTTAAGAAAAAGTGTTTTGGTCGAGTCATGATGACGTGGAAGAAGGTGCTAGCATGCACTCCAACTATTGTTCTTTATCGTAGATTTGATGCGACTAGAATTCGAATCACATCAAAATAATTTCAACCGATTATTGTAAATTCGATCTCATTAGAATTCGAATTACAACAGACTGATTTCGACCAACGTTAGAGGTTTTAACATAATTAGATTTTCACTGTTTATAAGTATATGCATGACTTGCAAAAGTTCATGGTACTAATTTTATTCTTTGTGTATTTCTTATGTCTGCAGTTTTTTCTTATTTTTGGGTTATCACGTAAACATCGTGTTCATTATTTTGCGTTGCGTCTTTCTTCTTTGATCTCATGTTCGGTATTTCAATGCTTTTTGTTGTCGAAAAATAAAAATTAACGTTAGAAATCATAGTTATATAAGTATTTGTGTCGCAGGCGAACACACAAATTATTGCACGCTAGGGAGGTTGCTTTTATATAACTCATACTGCATAACCATGCATTTTCAAGAAAAATATGTGATATTTTTCATCAATTATGTCGCGCCAAAAGATTTTAATATAACTTTATTTCGTGTGAACATGCTTATCAAAGCTATGCATTGAAAGATAAATAAATAACATTTACATCAAGTTTACGTTTTTATTATACCATTTTAAATTAATTATATTATTTAATTAATATGAAATTATTTAAATATAAAGTAAATGATGAATCAGATAATATATTTTATATACCATTATTTCATTTCATTTTCATTTAATACGAAAAAGGGTTACTTTATTAGATAATGTTTCCGCTAATGATGTTTGTGTTTTGTAATTTAAAAGATTATTTCAATTTGATAGTTGTCAATCTTCGCTATTTCATATGCATTGTGTTTGTCATATTTTAAATTTAATTGTTAAAGATTGCATGCATTTTATTTCCCCGCATATTGATGTAATTAGAAATGCAATTTCTTTTATTATTTCTTTTAATTCCAGACAACAAGAATATAAAGACTTTTGTAAAGCGGCTAATCTTCGACATAGAAAATTAAAAACGGATGTATCGACCAGACTCAATTACAATTAAGTGTCAGTGGTGGAAATTTCGTGTATTCACACGAAAGATTACTCGAAGGTGCTGCAAAATATGTAACACTAAAAGAAGTCCTGCTATCGATATTTGATACCAAAGTCATTTAGCAATTTATGAGGGAATACGTTAACCATAGTTTTAGACGAATTCCTCGTAATACTTTACGACTTGACATCATTAAAATGTACAATAATATGAAAAATGATTTAATTTCATTATTTTCACATGCACTTACTATGTGTATTTGTATTACGTTCGACTTATGGAGTGCACCTGATGCACTCGAATATATAGTCGTCACTTCTCATTTCATTGATGATAAATGTCAACTTCATAAAAAAATATTAGAATTTCGTAGTTGTAAATATCATCATATTGAAATAACTATTTATCGATACATTGTAGCAATTTTACAATAATAGAATTTTTAGTATTACTTTAGATAATGCTTCTACTAATGATGTTTGTGTTTTGCAATTTAAAATATTATTTCAATTTGATAGTTGTCAATCTTCACTATTTCATATGCGTTGTGTTTGTATATTTTAAATTTAATTGTTAAAGATGACATGCATTTTATTTTCCCGCAAATTGATGCAATTAGAAATGTAATTTTTTTATTACTTCTTCTAATTCCCGACAACAAGAATATAAAGAATTTTGTAAAGCGGCTAATCTTCGACCTAGAAAATTAAAAACAAATGTATCGACAATGTGAAATTCAACGTATTTAATGTTAGAACATGTTAAACCGTATTAGAATGTAATTTGTGATTTTATTAGTAAAAAAACACAATGTATCACTTTAGATAATAGTAGTTGTGATATGGCTAATTTATTTCTTGATTTTTTTAAACCATTTTTCGAAGCTACTAAAGAATGTTTAGGAATTTATTACCCGACCACGCATCTTGTTCTTCCTACATTTGTAACCTTAACAGGTACTTTCGAGAGATATAAAAAAAATAGATGAATTTTTCGAAATCGTAGAAAAAAGGAAACAAAATTTAAAAAATATTGGCTTGATATACCCAATATTTTTTCATTTGCTTGCATTATGCATCCTAGATATAAACTTAAATATTATAAATTGATGCTTGATACTATTTCCGGCAACTTAGGGTTAATGTCATTAGTTTCGGTAGCTTCATTAAGAAATGATATTTCTAGTTTATTTGCTTCTTACTAACATAAATATAGTAATTTTTGTTCATTTGATTCGTCTAATATTGCGTCTACTTCTAGTGGTAGCGATGTGCATTCTTATGGCTCCGATAAGAATGAACTCGATATTTATTTAGACACTCGTTATCAACTTCCTCGTGATGTTGCATTCGATATTTTGAGTTTGTGAAAAAATAACGCGGTCGTGTATCCGATTCTTTCTAAAAGGACACGTGATTTACTAACTCCTCATGTTTCTACTGTAGCTTCTGAATCTGCTTTTAGTACAGATGGATGAATGTTTGACGATCGACGATGAAATCTTGCACCGGATCTCGTGGAGGCGTTGATATGCTTGAAGGATTGGAGCGATGCAGTTTCAAGAAACCAACAACGAGATGATGAATTAACAGATGAATTAAAACATTTAGAATTCAAAAATTATTAACTTCTAAAGTGTAACTTTACGTAATTTTTACACTCGTATTTTTCTTTATGTAATTTCTTACACTTGTAATTTTTTTATATGTAATTTTTTACACTTGTAGTTTTTATAATTCATACAATTTAATTTCAATGATATGTAATTTTTATTGCAAATAATAAATATTTTTACGTATGTTTGGCTATGCTCGAATAAGCTCGAGGCTCGCGAGCCGGCTCGAGCTAAAATTTTGGGAAAAAAGCTCGAGTCGGCTCGGCTCGATAGGCTCAGCTCGAAAAGCTCGACGAGTAGGAAAATATTCGGCTCGGCTCACTCGAGTCGGCTCGATTGCCGTCTCTAAACTAGGGCAGTGGAGTGAACCACTAACGTCGTTTTTGAGTTGCCCGGAAAGGGAGCGAGAAGGTCTTGACACCCGCCAATAAGAAAACGATAAAATTAATAGTGCATCCTTTAAAAGACCATAAGACTATAGGTCTAATTTGAACTTTTGCAATAATCAAAGAATAAACTTTTATCTAAAAATATAAAGGTGTGTGAACTATCATTTAAGATATTAACTTTTTGATTATTTTATTTTTGTTTTTTTACTTTTAATGTTCATCCTTCCACACTCTTGATTTAATTATTTATTTTTATATCCAATTTACAAAGCTATTATAATAAAAAATGAACTAAAAGTGGTAGAATATTTAGATAACTTAATAATGATTAAAGCAAGGAATTTGATCAAAATGTTTATACATAAATTAAAAATAAAATTTATATTTATCAAAATAAGCAAATAATAATGGGTAGCAATTGAATTAAATAACATAATTTAATTAATTTAACGGATCAAATCTTAAAATTTAAAATGAAATAAACAAATTTTGGCAGGACCTACCATTGTGACAAGCGTCCGGACTCCTCGTATTGCGTGAGGCTCCACGTAGAGAATTTACTCGTGCAGGTCTATTCATTTTAGAAGGTGAGACCGCTTAGAGTTTGTTTTCGATCATTTAAAATTTTAGAGTTTGATATTTTAAATTAACTAAAACTATGTGTTATAATGATTTTAAACCATAATGGTTTCTCTTTGACTCAAGTTATCATATTATATTGGATATTCATTTAATATAATATAACATTATTAGTTTAGTGTAGTTTTGGTAGATTCTAAATTTTGATCGTTTTATTAACAAAAATGACACATTTGGTTTGGTTCTATACTTTTATCGGTTTTTTATGGTTCTGAAATATGCATAATTGATTAAAACAATTAGGTTTCGATTTCTTAGTGAAACCATTAAATTCTAATTTTGACTGAACAAATTTTGTAATTCTAATTTGTATTTTTCATCATTAATGTCTAATTTATTTCAATTTACAAATTTTATAACTAATTCTAGACTTGATCCGAATCGGTACAAAAATATGGTCCGGTTTTGGTCAAAAAACTAAATCAAATTTGAATGGTCCAATTCTATTTTTAAAAAATTAGACCATCTCAAGCCATGGAGCTCTTGACTTTGAGTACAGATCTCGACTAACCTATTTTCTAATTGTCACACGAGCATCGACATAGTATGAGGAGGTTAAATTCAACTATTACAAAACGAAAAAACATATGACATTGGACGAATTTTATGAAGAGTAATATCATGTTTACTCTGTTATTCTATCTGTTTAAAATGAACACTGATATATTAAATAATAATTAGTACAAAAAATATATTAATGAACTATTTTTTATAATTTACGACGTTAATTGTACTTCTACTGTATCAATCGGTGTTTAACACATTAACATATATCTTAAGAAAGTAAAATGAGAGGGTGAACGTAAGATTCGTGCTATGTTTACTTTATTATCATGACTTTTATCGTACANTTTTTCAAGAAAAAAGAACCGTTGAGAAAAGGCGGGAAACGATGGGGAAGTGTGAACTCGTTCGAGATCACTGGTTTGGCCTTTGGGTTGGGTCCCATTCTTTGGAACTTTGTGCTTTCGGTGTTTGTTTTAGGACCGTTGATCTTCTTCCCACATCCCTTTTCTATCGTATATTAAGACCACCATCGCTCAGAGCTTTTCCTCTCCCTCCTTTCTTCTTCTTCCTCTGCCATTTCCTCTCTTTGCCACGCTTTCTGACCCCACCCCTGCTTTCCAAATTTTCAAACATTGAGGTAATTTTTGTTGTTTTTCGCTTCTGGGTTATGCCCGTGGCTTCCATTTTTGGAAAATTTGACTGGTTTTTTGGTCAAGTTCTTGCTGTTTTTCTTCTTTTTTGATGTTAGAGAATGGCATTCATGGAAAATTAGCTTCTGGGTGGCGTTGTTTCCTTTTTTCTGCGCGTAATTTGTATGTAATTTTCGTTTTCAGGTGGCTTGCTGAGTTAGGACTTTCATCGAACAGCTATAGCGTGCATTTTTCTAGACGATGATTCTGCCATACATCTGGAAAATTTGCTCAGATTTCTGCGGAAAATCCACTGTTAACAAAATCTTTTGCTTTTGGATTACGTTTTCAGTGGAACCTGTATTGCTATGGGACCTTAGCTCAATCTGCACTTTGTTATCCACAATTTTTTCTTATTTGCTCTTCTTTTCGTTAGAATTTCCTTCCACTTCTGGAAAATAGATAGGTTTTGGTTGTGTTAACATGGGAGCAGCAACACTTCCTCCTGGTTTTAGATTCCACCCAACTGATGAAGAACTAGTTGGATATTACTTGAAAAGGAAAGTGGAAGGGCTTGAAATTGAACTCGAAGTTATTCCTGTAGTTGACTTGTACAAACTTGACCCTTGGGAGTTACCTGGTACTTTGGTTTCTTTCAATATCTGTCATTTTCTTAGCCACTCTTTTTTATCTATAAAAGCAAAAGTGAAAAATCATCGATCAGCATTGAATTTGTATGCATTTTAAAATTGATTTGGATTTTGACAATGACAGACTTATTTTTGCTTAAGATGAATTTTCATGCAAGAAAATCAAAAAAATCTGTTGGTCGATATGGTACGAATATATTGTAATATTAGAGGGATAGTTACTACTAGTTAATAAAAGTTGGGGTAGTTAAGAGAAGTTAATAGAATTAGATGGTATAAATAGATAGTAGGTTGATAGAAAGTGTCATCGTTGTAGAAGTGATCGATTGGTGTAGGTTGAGGGCTCTCCAAGTCTCTCAAGGTGTGAACTTTTTTTATGTTTTAGTATTGAATAGTAGATAAGATCCTTTCAGATCCTATTATTACAGTTGTTTGGTTATGAATTTTAAACTGGTTTGAATTTATGCAGATAAGTCGTTTCTTCCAAAACGAGATATGGAATGGTTTTTCTTCTGTGCTCGTGATCGAAAGTACCCAAATGGCTCTCGGACAAATCGAGCCACCAAATCTGGCTATTGGAAAGCCACTGGAAAGGACCGGAAAGTCGCTTGCCACTCTTCGATCTTGGGATATCGAAAAACACTAGTTTTTTATCGTGGTCGGGCGCCTTTAGGAACTCGAACAGACTGGCTAATGTACGAGTATCGACTTGGCGATGATCAAACTCATTCAGCTCCCGCCATTCAGGTAAAATCATAGACTAATAATGACTTTTGCATCTTCAAAAGATTTTTAAGCTGTGATTTGGATCATTGTTTTGCAAAAGTTTGACTCTAGATTGTGAATTTTCGGCTCTTCTTCAGGGAAGTTTTGCTCTGTGTCGCATTATTAAAAAGAACGAGCAGGCGCAAAAGGGCGATTGCTATGCCGAATCGAAACCAAGAAACATTGCAAGCAGTTCAAATAATGGAGATGAAACTGATGAGATTTTGCCATCTGGAAATCGTACTTCCTTAGAGAGTGGTCAATCAAGTCCTATTCCATATGAAGTTAATCCAATCTCGGATTTCTTGGACCCCGATCCTACTGAATTTGCATTCTCTTCCGATTTGGTTCTTGATTCTTCGAAGGTAGTCGGCAAACAGTTTTGAAAAACGGTTTTTCAAAAAAAATTAATGTTTTTCCTTTCTTCTATCTTCAGTTT
Source organism: Begonia fuchsioides (assembly GCA_003255005.1). Lineage (NCBI taxonomy): Eukaryota > Viridiplantae > Streptophyta > Magnoliopsida > Cucurbitales > Begoniaceae > Begonia > Begonia fuchsioides. Next base: position 30,746 of record QAOC01025691.1, on the reverse strand, counting down.
TATTTTTGAAAGCTGTTTATGCGTTATCAGTTATTGACTTTCTGCAGGATTATACAACAGTTCAAGAGCCTTCGTCAGGATTTTTTCCCCACTATGAGTTTTCAAGCTCTGCAATTCCATGGCCGTCACAAGAAATCGAACATTCTGATAGTCTCAGCCAACTCGAGGGCCTCATGTCAACTGGACACGGAAACTTTATGAGCTTCTACGGAAATGACGATATCTCGTTCGAAGCTTTTGACCAGGCCAATTCACTAAGCTTTCGAAAACAGTTCTGAAAAGAAATTGACAATACATTGTTCGATATGATGATCAAGTCAAAGGGTCTTCGAGACGACGCCTTTTTATGTTAGCTCTCGACCATCCTCGTTCGTTATATTTCAGCTATGAGGCTTCGTATATGCTATTCCGGTTCGGTGTTGTAGTAAAATAGTAATTGTCGAAGCTAAATCTTGTCTTATTTCTTATGTTTTATCGTTAAATTCCAGGTTCAATCACTTTTTTCGATCATGCCTGGAGTTGGTTTAACTGTAACCGCGTCTAGTTTTAAGCTGAAAATCGCTCTTTGTATGAACTTTTATCACCTTTTATGTTAATGTAAGGAGCTTTGTAGGTATTGTACTTTGGTTAATTTCATTTCATCTGTCAAATATTTGGATTTGAAGACTAATGTGAGTTGAAATTTGAGCAAAATTCTCGTTTAAGTTTAGTCGGATCGCCACAGATTGTTATTTTTCACGAACTAGCAAG